>JANVCC010000146.1:4118037-4161950 GCA_025345505.1 Todiramphus chloris collaris | reverse complement strand
GGAAGGAAGGAAGGAAGGAAGGAAGGAAGGAAGGAAGGAAGGAAGGAGGGAAGGAAGGAAGGAAGGAAGGGTGATGTATGCTGTCACTCCTATTCTAGATGCTTTGAGAGCTGTCAGGACCACGTTGCTGGCTGGGCAGGAGCCAGCTTCCCTTGTGCTTGGAGGCTTCAGCTCCTGGGGGGTGGCTTTCAGCAACGCAAAGGCTGGTACCACCACCAGTCCAGGAACTGGGTAGGCCTGGGGTGGAGGCTGTTCAAACTTGCACTGATGCCAGAAAATGTTGCTAAAACTACAAATGCAGCATTGTTACATTCTAGGGCCAGGCCTCCGTGGATGTAAATCACTCAGCCCTGGGAAGTCAGGGTAATTTATACCCCATGAGAGTGCATCCCTGGATCACATGTAAACCACTCTGCAAGGCAGTCCCTCCAGGACTGCATCATGGCAACTCTGTGTTCTTTGCTGATGGCTTCCATTTCAGATTTGTTTATCTAGTTAAAACTTAACAGCTCCCTCCATTTATTACAGGGCAATTGAACGGAAGCCGTGCTTTTGTATCTGTTGTCCAGAGAGGTTCTTGAATCATAAGGTATCATACATGTTTCAAGCTTCTGCAAGAAAAAAGAGAGAGTAGACCTGCAGATATATGGGATGAAAAGCTCAAATTTGTTGATATCAGTGATTATGACTCAGAAATCATGGGAAAGAGGTCAATGCCTTAACGATCACCCATTTTTACATGTGTGCTGCTCTGTAGGTGGGAGTGAAATACAAACACAACTCTTTCTTGGAAAGTCATTGAATTGAGCTGAACTGACCCAACCAGCTACTATTGGCTTGTAGAAACACCGTGGACAGCAATATTTATGATGATTACCCTGACAGGCTGAGTAATTGCTTTGCAGCTAAAATGCTAAAAGCAATGGAGATGGATTTTCAAAAGAAGTATTTCATCAGAGCTTCCTAAATAAAATAATTGTGGGAAGCAGCTGGAAAATGGAGCTGGTGGCTGGATTTGCGTTAATATATATGTGTGTATATATATGTACACAGATATGCATACATATATATAGTGTAGATGGGGAAAGGGACGAAAGAAATCTCTTTAGACTGAAGGGTTCCACAAATCTTCCTGAAGGTGTCTATTGCTACTGTCACTAGGACCATTATGGTTTTGGTATTATTCACATACATAAACATATGTTAAGGGACCTGAAATGTAAAAATCAGAAGAGTTATACATGTTATAGAGTAGTCAGTGTAGCCTATAGTACAGCTCTCAGTATTTACTTTTAGAGCAACAAGAATAGTGGAAATGAAGCAATTATTTTCCTCAAATGTTTGTGTCTAAAGTAAGAATCTGTACTTTTCAATCAGTTGCCTTGTTGAGTGCTCCATGCACAATATTACTGCACTTTTTATCCTGAAAGAATTCTCACATCCAGTTTACTTCTAGCAGTTACTAAAAGTTGGCATTGTAGAATCAAGCAGAGGAACTACTGCAGTGGGTCCTTTCACTATCTTCTAAACACTTCTGGCATGAGGACAAGATGTTGAAAGGACCATTTTTACACACTTGTACTGTATATGAACCCCTACTTATGAGTTACCAGGTTATCTTTGCTTCAGTTACTGAGATTGAGATCTGCTTGGTTTTCAAATCACAGAATCACAGAATGGTGAGGGGTTAGAAGGGACTTCTGAAGATCATCTTATCCAACTCCCCGGCTAAAACAGTTTCACCCAGAGCAGGTTGCCCAGGATCACATCCAGGGGCGTTTGGAATCTCTCCAGAGAAGGAGACTCCAAAACCTCTCTGGGCAGCCTGGCCCAGGCTCTGCCACCCTCACAGCAAAGAAGTTTTTCCTTATGTTTAGGTGGAACCTGCTGGGTTCCAGTGTGTGCCTGTTACCTTTTCTCCTATCACTGGGCACCACTGAAAAGAGTCTGGTGCCATCCACTTGACACCTGCTCTTTAGATATTTATAAAGATTGGTAAGATCCCCTCTCAGTCTTCTCTTCTCCATGCTAAGCAGCCCTAGGTCTCTCATCCTTTCCTCATAAGAGAGATGTTCCAGACACCTCAGCATCTTTGAAACTTCCACTGGACTCTCACCAGTAGTTCCCTGTATCTCTTGAACTGGGAAGCCCAGAACTGGACACGGTACTCCAGATGAGTACTAAATGATCTGAAACATGTAACAAATAGAGAATATAGAGCAAGTATTGATTTGAAACAAGTTCATGAAGTTGGATTAACCAAATGGATCTTCAAGATATTTAAATGGTGAAGTTTCTATATTGGCTTGATCAGATACACACCACAGCCATGTATGGAGCAGTGGAAAATGTATGTGTTATGTGCTAAGAGGTGGAAACTACTTTTATGGCAGATGTGTGGGCAATGCACATCTGTGTTGACACAAAAGCTTGCAGGAAAATGTGATCCTCAAGGCCCAGCCAGTCTGAATAATCACCAATCATCTTCATACTCAGGTACCTCTTTCCCACAGGCTCTTATTAACACAAACCCACAGCTAAATCCTGTCCAGACATACTATACTCCAAAGAGCTCTTCTTTTTCATGAAGGAGTTTCCTTTAGTGAAGGTTCACTGACCACTCTTTTCTGTGAACTTAAACACAGATACTCTGGACACACAAATGTAAGCTGGATTATATGTGTTTTGGGGGCTATTTTGGCAGGTTTTGGCTATGAGAGTAACCTTGGTTATTAAAGTCTGCTATGCCAAATTCTGCTTCAGTCCCCAGCTTTGCATGTCATGCCCAGTTTCCTGGGCACTTAAAGGACACGGAGGAGAAACATTCCTGCAATGGATTTGGCAGGCACCTGTTTTATCAAAGCCAACAGAGGTGGGGAAGAAGGCAGGGCTTTCCAAATTTGGGTCCAGATGGACCTGGAAAATCTGCTGTACTATCAGAGAGGCAAATATAGAAACTTCCATGGGTGGTGAGTAAATGGGACAAGAGCTCAGAATGACTTCATCCTTCTTTCCCATTATTACCAGGTATTCTGTAATAGCACTTTCAGGCTATAACCAAGACTGGGACCTGCTGTGCTAGCACTTGTATGGACAAGCAAACAGACACTGTTCTTGCTCTGAAAGTTTTAGACTGAGATCTTGAAAGCAAGATGATTTCAGCCTTAAGGATAGCATGACAGACAAAGAGCAGCAGAAGAGGGAAGTGACTTGCTCAATGTCAGGAACACTTCTGATGACTTCTGCTGCCTGTTCTGCCAGTTTAGACACTCCTGGGCTGTCCCAGATGACCACCACTGCAAAGTGGAAGTTACTCAGTGGAACTGGAAGCGGTTGCTGTGTAGCCTGCTGAGTTCCTAGAGATGAGCTACAAGTTCTTTATCCCTCAAAATTTTATCTCTCTGGGGACTGACTTTACTTAGTATCTCTCTGGTTTCCCACCACACCCCTTGTGAAGAAATCAGACATTTGGAAAATTGTAATCTAAGTAGCTCTAAGTTGCTCCATACCCTGCAAGTGATTTTTGATCTATCTGCATATTTTTCATTTTTTCTCCCTGTCTTTATCATGGCACCTGGGAGCATTTGCAAATCAGTTAAATCATCATTCCATATCAGATATGAATAACTACGTTACTTCTCACCCATCCCCATCCCTGCTCCAGGCTTCCACTTCCCTAGGCAGGTTTCTGAGGAGAAATCTGAGTGCAGAGCTACCTTTGCTGGATGCTTTGGAGGGCAGTACAGATTAATTTTGCTAAGCCATTAGGGAAAGAAAGGTCCTGATTAGGCAATCCCTTCATCCACAAAAGGTATATGTCAACCCCACCCACACAGAAAGTTCAGATCACTTAGATGTAAGATTGCAGTTGATCTCAACATCTGTAGAGATGAAAGGAGCTGCAGCATCCAAACCATGCTGGGCTTCCTTTAGGGAGATCCAAACTGGGAATTTGGATTCCATTACAACTAGAAACAAACTGGTAACCAGTTCAGCCTGCCAAGCAATGCTCCCATAACCTCCCTGCTAGTTTATCCCAGCAGCATAGTTTGTTCTGTGTTTAGTTTGCTAAGGTTTCATTCTGGGAACTTAAACACCATCTTGATGCAGCCCCAGTCCAGAGACCTTGTGAAAGTAAATTACACCAGTGAGCTGCCACTAGCAGGTAATACTTCCTGAGTTGCGAAAACCAACTTCATGTGTTTTAACCAGAAAAAAAACTTTAGGTACTGGAGAGGAGAGAGACACAGGAACCTTGGAAAGCCATTTTCAGTTACATAGGACCTCCCTTCTCTCCTTGCCTTGGCAAGAAACTGAAACCCAAGTGTCCCATAGACAAAAGGAGCAATCCCAGAGTTACTCAGATGAAAGCTGAGACAGAAATGGGATGTGGCCCTTTCTGCTCTTGTCCACTGGTTCCTGGCAGAGTACCTGCTTTGTAAGGAAGCTCCTCTTTGCCTGGAGCAACCAGGCTGAGCTGGAAGTCACTCTTCTCTGCCATCACCACCACCAGGCTTCCTACACATCATTTATGCATCCACAGCAACTGGGATTCTCAACTTCCCATTGACTGAACTCCCAAATGCTCGATGCTGATTATTTCACTTAAAGTACACTGATGTTAAGCTTCATCTTACAACATTTTTGTCCTTTTAATGCCCCATCCACTTCTTGAATGACCACACTGACAAAATTTTTCATGCCTTGACATCCCTTGACATTCCCTATAACATGTGACTCACACATATGCATCTTACTTGCAGACTTCAGGACACTGTGTTCTCTAATCCTGAAATTCTGGACTCAGTACATTCTGAAGTTAGCAGCTAATTCTGGTTCCCGTTGCTGAGGAACCATGTGAAACGAAGAGCCAAAGTACTGAGTACCTCACTGCAGTGGACCAGGAGGGTTCCCCTGACTGTAGATTTCTTAACAGAAAAATGTCTGTTGTTCTGGGCAGGCCACCAGGAAAGGAAAAGAAAAAACACCTCCTCCTCTTCTCATCCCACTCACTTCTGTGGAAGGATTTGGTCTGTACTTTTTGAGGTCCTGAGGGATTTAGAAATCTTTTTCTTTATTATAGTCTTGGACTGAGAATTTGATTTTTATTCCTCTCTATTTGTTTCAACACAATTCTTCCTGTTTATATAAATTAAGGACCTGGTCCCTGGTTTCCAACCCAAGCGAGGAGGACTCAAGTACAATGAGACAGATTGTACTCACAGGACTTCTAGCTGTACAGAGAATGCAAAGTGCCAGAAATCTTGTGGGAACGACTGTTTTCAGGGAAATTCCATCCCATAGTTTCCATACGTGTCACATAAGTAATGTCACCGCATGCTATAAACCTTCTAAAATCAGCCTGCTGTGTTCAACACTTAAATGACTGTATAATATTATAGTATTATATATTCATACATATTTTTTTCTTTCCTCTTCTGTTTTAAACTACCTCACTTAAAATTAAACTGTGAGACCAGTACTGATCATCACCTCTGGAACTGCGGATGGGCAGGACTGATCTGGAGGGTGCCATCCACAGCTGGTGAAAAAGTTCCAGTGAAACCAGCTGTAGCTGTGCCATGAGGTGTAGGTATAGCCCAGTGACAGGTGCTTAGAGAGCATCCTTTGGAGCTACAGCTCTGACATATCAGCTGATGCAGAAGAGCAGGAAGCTTGAAGACTGAGATTAATTTCTGGATCGGCCCTTGCTGCAAAATCTGAGCAGTTGGTGATAATTTTGATCAGATGAATTCCTCCTATCAGGAAGAAAGGCAATGTACGCCGGTACTTTAATTTCATTTCAATTTGCTTTAGCAGAGATTTATAATTATTATAAGGAATGATTTTATAATGTAATTCTGTGTTGTCAGAGTGGGTTAGCTTTATGACCTGCTTTAAAAAATAAATGCGGCTTTAATTAAAACAAAACCAAAGAGAGAAGTAGAGTCTTGTACCAACATGTTGCTGTCAGCACCCTGCTAACTGTCTGAATCAAACTGTAAGCCTCTGCTCAAAGATACCAGTGCCAAGAACAGAGCTCGTGGCACATTTAAAGGTACTGCTGGCTTATTCTTAATTTGTATCTCAACTTAGTATTGCTGGAGGTTTTCTAATAAAAATTATGATGACTGTCAAAAATCAGACACTAATGAATAGCAACCTTTAGTAGGCTGTCAACTTTTACAGAAGCAGAGCTGGATACATCAATAAACCCGACTCTCTCTCTGCTCTGCAGCAGCACATTTCCATTGCCTGAAATGGAGTCATTTTTGGTTTAACCTAGTACGAGATCAGAATCAGACTCATTAAATTTAGCCTTCAAGCTGCCATCTTTCATGAGGTAAGATGACTTTGCTTCTACATAATGGATGTCACAGAGCTCATCTTCAGTACATGCTCACACTGCTTGTAATTTTCTGTATTTGCATTACCTGACATGTGAGACAATATTAATGCTCTATCACACTGAAGTCTCTCTGACATCAGCAAATAGAGCCACCACGCAAACCCGAGCTTTTCCAGCATGCATGCATCACACAGAGCCCCACTTTTGCCCTTGTGTCTCCTTCACAAGGTCAGTGATATTCAACTGACGTATTAAACCATTTTAGTATCACTTTATCAGAATTCACCGTGTCTTGGTGTTCATCAGACATCAATATCCGAAGAGCTGTTGCATGTCTGATGCTACATGACTTGGTTAGGTCGATAAGTAGTATTCTGGGGGGTGAACTCTGACTCCCTTAATCTCAGTGAAGATTTTGATTTCACCAGTGTTTGTTTCAATATTAATAATTCTGTTGATTTCCTTCTCATTAACTTCAGAATTAGAGAATTATCTAGTCCCTAAAATACATTTTGGGAGAGGTATTAATTTTTGAATTATTTTTATTCTGTTTTGTTAAGATGATTCAGTCAATGGATGACAACGCAATGTTAGTATTAATTCTGAGTCCCTAGCAAATGGTGTATGCCCAGCACAAACAGGGAGCAGTTTCTAGGTGAATAGCAAGATGCAGAAACAGATGGGTGAGGGGCATATTGAGTCCTTTGCCTCCAGCCTTTCTGTGCAGTATGTTTACCTGGGTGCCTACCAGTCCAGTGCCACTGAGCTTCCCCATGGGGGAACTCAAGGAAGGAGTCTGCAGTAGCTGGCAATATTAAAGAATTGGGGCCATGTGTGGGATTGTAAAGACAAATATTTGAGGGCTGATTTATAGAAAAGGAAACCTCTTATCTAGTGTATATTTTAATAAAAAATCTACCGAATACCTGGGTGAAAAGAGTAAACGAGCTAATAGTTTAGGATTTAATTCTTAAATAACTATCTTAGGGAAAAACTGTACTTTTCAGAAAAGTTATTTTTCCAGCTAAGATTGTTTAGTCTGACGCTAAGACAAACAGCTTCAGATATTATAATACTTCCTGTAAAATTGCTGTACTAAAATCTGAATTTCTTTCTTCCAAGATGGATCCACTAAAGGCTTCTGGCTTAGTGTCAGATGGGTAACATTCACTTCTGTGCCAAAGCAGAGCTTGATTTGAAAATTCTCATGTCCTCAATGTTTTGTTCTATTAGAGAGCTGGTAAATCACTCCTTCTAAACATTTGAATACACTTCTAGTCTTGGCAATTTATGAGACATTAAACTGGTGAATACCCTAAGAACCTTCTCAGAAAATACATAATCATTTATAAAATGTATTCGTTACCATGCAAACCCAGTTGTGCTCCTTTTTCCAAAAGAGCTCAGCGTACAGTGTTTGACTCTCTTGTTCTGCTCGTGGCTTTGGACACCTCTTGGATAGGGGCCATCTTTCTGGTCTCTGCCATTTTGTCAGGCACTGATTCACAACTGTATTTCAGGCAACATCATGCAGTAAATAACGATCATTAGCACCTGTACATATTACCTGAGGCACTAAAGCTAGTCAGGAGAGATACAAAGTTTGTTCTAATAACTGCCAAAACATTTCCCAGCCACTTATTTTAAAGTTATGTGCCTATGATAGGTTTGGAGTTGTGACATCCTATCAGGATCTGTTTGGGATGGCTTTGCACTGCAACTGGGGAGAAGTGCCTGTGAGAGTACGTGCTTGCACGGAGCACACTGATACAGCAGTGTGCCTGCTTGCCCTCTCATTGTCCTTAGTTTATTAAAACATCAAAAAAAAAGACATGGTGTATCACAGGAGTCATTGTCTGGCAATAAGCTTTTTCTCTGGAAGACAAGTGTCTAAGCCATAAGACACTAAACTTCACCATGTACCATGCTTGCTAATGTTATCTTGGGCTAGAGGGAATATTGTGTATAGTCACTGATGAGGTGGAAGGGTCCTGATCCTGCTGTTTGTGTAACAGTTGAGACACAGTTCCCCAGATAACACCATACTCCATTTTCTCACCACAGAAAAACACATTTTCCCTTCCTCCCTTCTCAGGTTTTAGTGTCTATAAGAGCTCAGTGGAGTTACAATGCTGGACTGGCCTTAATACAACTGCCTGTGTGATAGGTGAATAACTATTTTGTCACATGGATCCTTTAGCAAAGTGGCTCAATAGCAACAGTGCGGGTTAGCTTGGTATCACCAAGCTCCCTGCAAACTGTGATCAGATGGTCAATTCCAGAGCTTCAAGTGATGTTTTTACTCTTGGGTTGTGGACCTGTACAATGGTCCCAGTGGTTCTAAGATCAAGACAGCAAAGAACAAAATAAACTCAGTTTTGTTCTAGTCCTTGTGGAAATGTCTGACAAAATAAAAGAGAATCTTTAGACCCTGTATTAGAAGTGGAGCAAAAAAGCAGTTTTAAGCTCAGTATCCATCTTGATTTATGCTGGATTAAATTGTCTGTAAACATACTGAAAAATGGTGGCAGCACTTCCAAGGGAGTGGAGAGTCTTTCTTTCATTGCAGGCAGCCAGAGCTACATCAGCTTGGCGGTGGACAGGGTTAGGAATGGTGTTGTGAGAAGGAGAAGGAAAACGCCTTTTAGTGTCCTATAAGCCCTACTGCTCACTTTGGGGGTTTTCAACTGTTTGGGGGTTTTTTTTGAAAAGCAAATGTAGTTGAAATGCCCACGTTTAAAAATCTCATCCAGCTGAACTCCTTTCAGTTAAAAAAAAAAAAAACACTCTAACAAAAAGATAAAAGGAAAAAACCAAAGTACTTCTATTTTTCCTGTTCAAGCGAAACAAAATGTCTTCCTATTATCCCATTGGACAAATCTAACCTGAGGTATCGAAGAAATTCCCCCCCCAGAGCTCAATGCCTCTATCTATAATGAAATACAAAGGAAAACAACTGCTAACACAAGTAGACTTTGTACTGCGTGAACGAGTTTTCCTGTATTAGCAAAGCAGACTACTAATATGATATGATGGGACATTACTAATGCAACAGAGTGTAGCTAATGCAAACAAAATATGTTGGAGTGCCTAGTTGAACTGAATAGAGAATTTGTTTGTCTGGGACCCATATTCTGAAAATCAAAGTAAATCCCACAGAAATAAATCTATGGGATAATTCAATAAACGAGCCAAGCCCATCAGATGCAGCAAGCTGTTCGTGTGCACTGGAGGTGCAGATAGATCCAGGAACCTAATTCCCACACTGAGTTTGGAAGGGAGCTGGGTGCTTGGCTGTCCTTGTCACTTTGGAAAATCTCTTCTTGTATAAATAATAAATGATGATAATTTGCATTGACATAAGGTGATGTGTGATTATCAGTAAAGGCTGTAAAACTGCTGTTGAAGTCTTCAGCGTTGCTGTCATTGAATTTAAGGCTGTGTGCTCATAGAGAGTTAGTCTCTGAGAAACAGCCATTGTAATGCTCTCTTAAAAAAGTAGCAGTGATCGGTTTTTTTCCTCCTTCTGCCTCCTCCCACTATCAGCTCTTAATGACGAGATTGTCTGCTGTAAATGGATAGGTTTGAGCAAATTAGAAAATCCTATGCCTAGTTTCAGCTGAGGGTAATACCTCCCACAGCAAAGGGTTTGCTTAGGCTTTGATGCACTTCACTCAAAAGACCGTCTATTAAATTGAGTACTTGTGTACTCTCCCACAACCTCGAGGGCTCTGTGCTTCAGTGGGAGCTGCTTTGCAGCCAGTAGCAACTAGTCGCAATTTGTTATTAAAACTGCAGCTCCCCACTGCTTGCTGCTGCTGACTACCAGGAGGCTGAGTCTGCTCAAGAAACGCAGAGAAAGCAGAAACTGAGAATATTCCCAAGCTCACCTTTTAATGAAGGCATATGGCACTCAGGATATTGTTATTCATGTAGTAATTGGCAATGGCGTACACATATTTATGGTACTGCTCATCATGCTTAGGAAATTTTGGAATTGCTCCATTTTAATGGGCCATAAACACTTACCTGAAGTAAAAGCATATATCAAATACAAAGAAATGATAATAATTCTTTATAATTACACACATGTATTTATGTACGCACACACATAGCCATCAGGCAAGGCAAACCTTCTTGTATTTTTCACAGTTATTACTGAACTAGAGAGCAAACTGCGCTGAAATTGTTCTAAAACCAGATTAGTAAATTTGCTTTGTAACCATCGAGTGAAAAGCCAAATGCAAGATCCTGAGACTTTTCCTAGGTATTTGGGGCTACATATGAACTGGAAAGAAACAAGGTGAATTAAGACTGTCTGCAATTGGCTATAGAACTCGATTCAAACATTTGCAGTAAAGTTGAAGCTTGACAAAAAGCATCAACTTAAGGAGATAGGGAAAACCCACCACTTTAGAGTCCTCTTTCTATGAGATATTAGAAAGGAGTTGGTTTTTTTTGTGGTTTGGGGTTTTTTTAGTGCAATAAGTACCTGGAGTTTTATCTGTCTACTGGTCCTTACAGAGAGATATGACAGTGTGTTTTTGTATCCTTACTAAGGAAAACTTCTACTCTAATCTACAACTGTAGAATTAAACTTTTACTCCTATAGCTACAGAGCCATCCATATGGACAGTTTAGTTCTATTTTTATGTAATTATAACTATTTTTCTTAGTTCAGTTGACTTACTTAAGCTAGAAATAAGCGCTCTTAGGCCAAAGTAAAGGTTGCACATTGAAAGATAAGGAACCATGGTTGTTTAAACCCACAGATTTAGATTTCTGCTACTGAAAGGTTTCATCAGTTTGAAAGTAGACTCATTGAGGAGCCTGCTTAGAGGAGCCCAGAAAATAAATGTTATGTGCCAGCACTGATGTGTGTTTCTATAAGGACTGAAAGGGTATATATTTCTAACCATTAAAATAAAGAAGACCATTGCCGTTTCTTCCGAATTCACCAGAACTCACCTAATTATTCATACATATACATTTAGGATTTCTTTTCATTTGTGTGCTCAGATGAGCACTCAGCAGTACCCAGGTTCTGTATACAGGAGTTAAAGACATCAAATACTGATTCTGATAATGATCTGCAAAGGCAGACCTTGTAATCCTCATTACTTAGTGTTTAAAAACGGGGGTCTGAGACTCTTCTCCCACAACCAGAAATTCCAGTAGCTTTGTCCCAGCTTAGTATTTGAAATGTAATGCTTACAAAGGCCACTCCAGTAAAGCTGGATTTTGTATTTCTCGACTAGAACCACAGCTCTCCTTTATCTTTCTACTTCAACAGCTGGTGTTGCAGGTAGGATGCTCCGGCTCACAGCATCTGGGCTGAGAAATGTTTTCTCTCCTTGGAGTCCCAGGTACTTCAGAAAAATCCTTCAGCAACCATTTATCAGACTCAATGCTGAAATGCTCAGTAAAATTTACAGTGAACTGCCTCTTTTCCCTTCCTGCACAGTTGCCCCAGACTCACTCCAGCAGAGCGGTTGTTAAATCGGGTAATTGCCAGTGCTTTGCTGATGTTTGCTGTTCTGAATCAGGGAGAGTCAACTCCAGTCGTACCAATTTGGAAATGACCTTAACCATTGTTCAAAACTAAAGTGGGATTTGTTTTGAAGTTTAAAAATCTCTCAGGTAATTATTTCTGCTGGTAACTGACTCTCAGCATCCGCACTCGTGCTTCTTCACTGGCAAAAGCAGAAAATGAAGTTTCATCAATAATGTGCTGGCTGGCAGCTCAGAAGGTCTGCTTCAGTTCCTGGCCCTGTCACAAATCTCAGTCATGATTTTAGGCAAGTTCTGCCATCTCCCCACAAGACTGGAGCGATGACACTTAATTTCCTGCTTTTTAAGATGTTGTGTTCATCTAGATTGGAAGCTCACTTTGAGAAGGGTCGTGTTTGGGTAGAACCTGCCACAGTGTAGCCTCGTTAACATCATGGAATTCTCAGATGATGCAATAATATTGATAAAAGTAAATAATAGAGTCAACAAAGAGATACCAAGCATTTCCTTGGACTGAAACCATACATTTCAGAAATCTTGTGAAACAACTTGCTCTCCAGAGTTTACTACTTTTTGAAACAGTAGTATTTCAATTGTTTGACTAAAGCTGGAGAAATAACCAGACTTCTGGGTGCTGCCTGGAAACCTCCAAACTTTCTGAGGTTTCTCTCTCATTGACATAGGCCATGGTCTGTGGCTTGCAACAAAAACATTTGTGCTGATTTTAGCATTTCCAATACAGATGCAGCAACTGAGTTTGGCAAGACAGATGAGCCACAGACCACTTCTATCTATTTGAATGTGCAGTCGCTTTTGGTGACCAATTATCTAGACCATCATGGACAACCAAATTCTTCTATGGCTTCTCTAATGTGCAGGAGCAATGTCAGTACCATGACAGGCTACAACAGATAGAAACAATCTGGAAGTTTTTGCTCTGGAGTACCTTCCTTGCCTATCTAGCTGGACTGACTTCAACATGTAGCTGAGTGTGATCCTGCCGGTTTTATGGGCATAACTTCTCTGCTCGGAAAGGACAACTCGCTTAAAAATTAAACCTGCCAGAGGGGAAACGAGCATCTTCCAAAAATGCACGTAGGAAAGCAATTCATAGAGTGATGGCAAATACAATGTTTTAAAGGTATGCGAGTATCTAGATTCACCTAGATGTAACACCTGCTTCTCCAAGGTGAAACGCTTACTACATCTGTAGGGATTGTGCGTAGACTGCTGTCAGCCTCTGCTGGCAGGTGCCAGAGTTGCCCAGTAAAGAAGCAAAGTCCTAATCCTCCTCTTGTCCAAGTGTCAGGAATCAGCTGCAGGTCTGTTTGGAAGGGCCAAGTAGACAATACGTCTCATCGGCACATCCTCCGTGATTGCTACAGTCTTCAGATCTGAGATGGTATTGAGACCTGTGAGGGAAAGGATAATAATAAGACTTAACTGAAGCTTTGATTCAACTTTATGAAAGGAGAGAGGCAATTCACACTGCTTACCCAGAAGCAATGATCACACCAGGGAGTTGGAGGGAGATATTCAATTAGAAGTATCACTTCACACGGGAAAATTCTACCCAGAGTGAGATATAAAATGTGAAATTTCAGTGGGAGCTGCATTTTCTTTGGGGGAGTTCAATGGAGAGTTTGTTTTGATAGCCAAGCTCTTAATGGAAAGATAACTTCATCTTTAAATCTCAAGTGATTTCTGCCAATTCATAACAGTTTACACCTACAGGGCATCAGGAAAATTAAGTCCAACTACATCACTGTCAAGTGAAGAAGTATTGGGTACACTGGAGCATGGAAAGACTAACTTATGGAATGACATATGTTAAGGGAAAGAAATAAAATTCAGGAGTCCCAACTCCCTGTTGCCTGCCTTAATCACCATACCTTGTTTTTTAATACTCTTCCACTGCTGGAAATAAATGAATTATTTAGATTCTGCCTGACCATTTTTCTCTTTCCTTATTTAGCATTTTATGCCCCAGCTTTAATTCATTCCCAGTATTTTTTCCATTTCAGTTTCTAGCAATAACATTATTAAATTTCATGTCTGCTTCCGTTTTTATTTCCATCTTTCACCAAAAAGATATAAAGTGAAATGAATCCAAATGAGAGAGCTTTTCTCTTCAAACCGCTCTCGGTATCATCGTTTCCTTAATTAAGTAATTGAAGCTCTCCCAACACACACAACGTCATTCAATCTACTGCGGTCTCGTATATGCTGGCACTTAGATTTGTTCCTATAGGGGACTGTTTTTCCAGTCCATCAGTCTCTTCTGCATCTTTCCTCTAATAACCTCTCAGGCCTGTTCCTCCTGGTACCCCATGGCGCACATGAAACACGCCTTTAAAACAAGGAAACAACAGAAAGACAAGATTACTTTAGTATTATTCATAAGGCTCTCTATCCTGCGGCTCACATGGGACCAATCTTGATAGATCTGACTTCCTTGCATTTCTGACTCGAGTTCTATTCCTTGCTTTAGTTTTGTGTTTGTGCCCTTAGTTTTTTTTTTTCCTTTGATGTGAAAGATTTTACATTATTAATTACTAATTTCCTTCTTTTACATCTTAGACTGTCCAAACCTCTTCTGCCACCTCTCCTTGGGCAGTTACTGTCTTCCCTGGATTCTGGAATGACGTTTTTCTATGCTGGAATTCTTGGCCACAAGAATTTCCAGACCAGAAATACATTTTTGAAGGATGAACAACACAAAGACCATGCTAAAATTTGTCAAATTTGCATCCTCATGACAAAATCACCAGGAAAACCTCAAAACAGCTCTGGGCCCTACTAATTTAGAGAGACCCTCAACACATCCAATAGTATTCAGCAGTGGCTGTTGTCATTGGGAGTTACAGACATTACTTTCTGCCATTGAAAGTTTCTCAACAGAAAACTGAGACTCTGTTTCACTATATTTTTCAGAAAAAAGATACCCTCAGGAGTCTAGATGGTATTTTTCCTGGGGATGGAAGGGACGGAAGAGAAGATAATGCCCTATGTTCCTTCTCTTCTATGGACAATGGATCAATCTCTTTCCCTCTCACTCCACTCCCATCCTTGCAAGGCCAGATCTAATTAGGGGCGAGGGAGTTCATGTCAGCAACTGTTCTTGTCCCTGTGAATTTAGAGGATAAAGGAGAATCTATTGTAACTGTGTTTCAAGTTTGGGAAGAGGCATAAAAAAGCCCAGGAGAAGGCAGAGAATGGGACTATTCTGTAAATATGGTGGTGGTGGAGCTAAGCAATGGCTGGAACTGATCTGAATTACAGTCAACTGCATAGGTTGAAGGGTAGGAATTGAAATGATTGAACTCAAACCTGAGGTTTGAAGAGAAACAGCTAGTAAGGCTTTTATTAGTATGGAGGAGACGCTGTATGCAAAAGCACTACACAGGGTTTCAAGCTTAAAATTGCATGACATGTCAAATGGCACAATTCATTTTTTTGGCCTCTTCGTCTTAGGGCCTTAGCATAAAGATCTTGATATCTATATATCTAATAACTATCACATCTTTTCCTGTGAGCATCCTTACTGCTTCTCACTGAAGTCTTCGTTCTTCCTGAATGGACCTATCTCTGACTCTGTATGAATCATTTCTGTTCCACAATTTCATCAGATTATAGTTGTGACAACCTGATGGTGGGGAGAGGATTAATTCCAAATGTAATTAATGGTATGTGTGTGTGACATTATCAGGAATTCACTCTTCTCTTGACAAGAGTTTTGCAGCATGGATCTGTGTGACGTTTTCTGTAGGCTGAGCATCCATAAGACCAGCCTGTTACAGTTCAGCTCATCGCACATCTGGTGAACGAGTGGCCTCCCAGCTTATGGCCACTAAAGCAGAGGAATTTCACCATCGATCTGGAGAAGCACTTGAGACAATGGGAGTAACAGGGCAATAAAGATTGCAATATATCACCAGACGCGGCCGCTGGCTTGTATAGATCAGAGCTGCATTAAGATCATTACAGCCTGCCTGTGACATCTAAAGAGAGTCAAGCAGCTCTAGGAAGGGAAAGAGCTGCTGATAAAGAAACAAAACCAAACAAACTAATGAAATAAAAAAATATCACCATGTCAAAATTTCTTTTGCCAGCCTGGACAAATGCCTTTGAATTCCCACTCTGCTGTTAAATGTCTGTCAGTGAGACAGACACTGCACTAGTTAAAGCAGATTATTAACCCCACCTTGCCCCCACAGAAAGATCCAGCTTCTGAAATCTGGAGTTACACTTAAAAGAAAGGGAAAGGTGACCAGGAAACAGGAAAGAAACAAAAACCAGTGATCCACCTCCTATATAACTCCATACATCGATTCATACTGGAAGCACAACAGCATCACTGTCTTCATCAGGCTGTCTTGTGCTGAGTGCTGGGAAGGTGCTTTTGTGTCTAATTTCCTCAGCACAATCCAGCGAGAGGATGTCCCAGGCTGTTTGGGCCCTGTGTTGAGGTGCTGTGCATAACTGCTGTCCTTGCCACGCATGCTTCACCCAGAAGCCTGTCCAGATGTGTCTGAAGTGCCCTACAGGATCACAGACCTGTGATCACTGTTTTGGGGATGGAACCTCTGGTGCATAGTCAGCCAGAAAAAGGAAACCTTCAATGCACTCCAAACTGAAAAAGTAGAGGAGTAAATCCCACCAGCCTACATCTGCCTACATTTACAGCTGTGGAAATACAACCACTTCTAATAGCTGAGGATTGGCCCAGAGGGTATTTTGCTTTCCAGGGCACATGTTTGTCCCCTGGGCATTTTCCTCTTTCCATGTCCCTTCAGATCACTTGGATCATCTGAAGCTTTTCCTGTGTAGCAGATCCACCGATAACCTGTAAAGGAGCCAAATTATGAGTAAGAGTGATGCGAACAACCCAATCACACACGGTGACTCCTTGTCACTTCAGACAAATCTAAGAGTAAATTCCCTTTTCTGGTCCCTGATCTTTCACTGCCCCTAAAGAAATGGGCTGTACTTGTCACCTTCTTATAGAAGAAAGAGGTGGAATTTGACACTTTCTGAAGAACGAAAAGGATCTCCATTAATACAGGAGAAAAAAGAAGAGGGATTTTCATTCATGGGTCTCCCTGTTCCTCCAAGTCGTTTCCATCTGTGGGTTTGCCAGCACCCATAGGTGCTGGGGTAACATGCATACACTCAAGCAGCTACTTACAGTGCATTGAGCCAGCTGTGCTATGCTATTGAAATGCATTTGTATCATCAGGCAAGGGCTTCTAGTCAAATTGGAGAAGCCTTAATCCTTCTAAATAGAGTGAAACCTCCTTGCAGATAAAAGACTTGCCTGGCTTGTTCCAGAGGGAGTTAGGGAGTTGGTGACAGGGCTGCACCCTCGCCCCCTTCTCCCTTAGGAAAATATGGCCCTGCGGGAAGAGTGGAGAGGGATGATCAAAGGGAGCTGCAGTTTGGCTGCCTGCTCCCAGCAACAGAAAGGCTAACCCATCATTACCAGGGAGCAGTGCTACTGGAGGTGAACAGTGAATGGAAAGGATGCACGCTTAGGATCTTTGGCAGATGGAGAAATTGGGGCTATGCCACTGCGTAGGAGAGATTTGGGCTTGGGAGGGGACCTTGTTTCTTCCCACTCCTTTGGCAAGGTAAAACCCAGGTGTGTCCCTGGGAATCCCTAGCTTTTTAGCTCACTTAGGTGTATTAATGAGTGGATGGTGGTTTTCACCTGCACCACTCATAGGTTACTCTGGACTGGATTTCCCACTGTGTTTTGTCTCTACAGAGCCTCTCACTCTTTTTGCTTATCTCCCTTTCCCTAGAAGACAAAAAACAAGTGTCCTCTTTGAAAGCTGATGGCTTATGTTTTTTTTCCTCTGGCTTTGGAGCACAGGGAGGGAGGAGGGCAAAAGGGCAAACTTCCTCAAAGTTTTAAAGCGGTGCTAGGAAAGTAGAATGATTCTCCAGAAAAAAAAACAAAACCCATGTAATTGTGCTGGAATGGGAGCAGGCTGAGCAAGTTCTGCACTTTCCACTTTCTCCTCTGAAAGTGTTGGTTTCCTTGGGATGGGGTCCAGCTAATTATCAACTTGCATGAGTTTTGGAGGTTGAGTAAATAGTCTTAGTGAGACATTGGAGGATGTTGGTAAAAGCAGATTTCTCAGCTGGCTTTTTAAGACAAGCTAAATGAAGATTTATCTGTTCAACAGCTTGAGCTTCAGTGTATCTATGTTACCTGTTCTGATACTGCACGTTTGGCAACTTACAGGTTTCCAGCACAGATTTGTGTTATCAGTCCCAAGTATCGTACACAAGGAGCCAAAGACAAGATGTGGGGCAACAAAGGATTAACTAAATAGTGATCCTCCAGCCCATTGGGATGGGAAAGGCTGGATGGATGAGGAGAGGGTGCAGGGAAGGGGTTTATATACACCCTGGGGATGAATCTGCCTCTGAGATACATATATTGAGAGTGGCCAGAGTTTAAAAATACAATTATTGGGTAAAGATGATGCCTAGCTCTGGGTGGCACTACCATTCCCTTTAGAAAATGGGCAGAGTGCAGTGCCCACTACCAAGCCTGATTGCTCCAGCACCTACATGGAGCAGCCAACCCCTTGCCATCCCCTGTAACAGGTTGGGTCATGCATTTCCCAAGGGGGAATCCAGTTCTTCCGGGTGCAGCCAAGCAGGACATGAGGCCATGGTTTCTGGCTCCTCTGGGTAGCCAGCATTCCTGTTACGTCCAGCCTGGAGCCAGTCTAGCATGTGAATACAAGGAATGGGGTTGAGTAATGGCCTTTTGGGAAGCCTTCTGGTGTCTCTAGCCCTCCAGACTACCTCAGAAACAACCAGACTCTTGCTTTGCGAAAATTCGTCATCTGCCCATTAGCACTTTATCCATCCCATGGTTTGACTGACTTTTATCCACCTTGCTACACAGGAAACTACAATTTTTGATTTCTAATCCCTCAGACTAGAAACTCCAAACAGGGAACTTCCAAGCAGGCAAGTGGTTATTAATAATAAATAAAAACAACCTCTTACATGGATGGAGCACCTTTCATAGAAAGAAACAGATCCCAAGGTGTTATACAGACATGTTTCTGCTTTTAGGAATCACTCTCATGGACTTACAGCACAGAGACATTTTGTCCTCTACCACAGCAAAATCACGTCATCCACCACTGAAAGCAGCCATTGCAGGGGTTGAATGAAAGTGCCAGAATTAGCAGCTGATAGTTTCTATGACTTGTTTTGCATATTTTTGTGAACATGCTTTAATCTCACCTAATAGAGACTGAGTTTCTGTTTGTTGTGATGAGCGCCATGTCTAAAACTTGGTCTGAGCCCAGATTCCACTTCTGTTGAAGCACTCCAACATGGACAACCTTTTAGCCTTCCCTGGTGAGAACAATATTTGCTTTCTGATAGGCTGAATTTACATAAGTTTTCTTTTTATGTCTGTGCGCGTGTGTTATGATGAGAAGTTTTAAAACAAACGGAGTTATCCCCAGCTGCTAAGTTCTGACATGCACTTTAAATAAGTAAACCCAGGGATGTGGCAGGCTATGAAGGAAGGGAGAGCAAAATTGGCTTACGTGTTGCACTGATCACAGAATTATCATCTGCTATCACGCAGTTTACCATTAGACCCAGCTGCTGCCAACCTGACCGGTGCATTTCTTCAAGCTAAGCTAACAAAGCACTTATTTGTTATCCAGGGAACTACCTCTAATAGACTTCCAGTGAAATAATATTTGCTTTCCAACCCTACTTTGAATCCCACTCACTTTGTTAAAAAGATTGCCTCTGGCTGTCTCCGCTGGTCTAATCTAATAGTTTCTAGTTTGTACAAGCAAAGCGCTTTCAGCCAACTATATAAATAACTTAAAGAGAAGAAGACACTTTTACAGCGCTCTGTGCCGGGTGCTATAGAACATGACAGATTAGTAAATGACGCCTCAGTGGAGCTCATCTGGGAACCTCTGTCAGTTGAATATGAGCAATTACAATATTGTATTTGGGCTGAAAGGGTTGTCTGTCTTCTTACAAAAAGGCTAACAAGAAAAATAATTCCTGTCTTACTTCTCCTGTGCATGAAACCGATCTAAGTGTCTGTAACCCCTCTTCTCTTCCCCTCCCTTTGCCGTCGCAGCAGCAGGAGGGGAAAGAGAGGGAAAATGAGCAAGGAGAGAAAAGAAAGTTATTTTCTTTCTGTTTCCACTTTTGGTTTGAATTGAAAATGAAGAAAGAATAATATTAGGAGACGCGGCTCCCTGAGGTTTGAGAGGGGACATTATATCACTGTATCAAAGCACGCTTTCTGCCACCCGCCTCTTCTGCTCCTGCGGTCCCGTGTGCTTCTTAAAAACCCAGTGCCCCATGCCTGGTGGAGCAGCTTGATTCATCTCAGCTCACCTGCTAAGATCACCAGGGCCTCAAGTTTCAAAGAGTTGCCCAAGGTTTACCCATGCTATTCCCACTGTTGTTCTCTTTTAAATAGAAAAGCTGAGGCTGAGCATCATTTGACAGAAAATATACCATACATGCTGTGATTTACAAAGGAAAAAAATTCACATCCCATTGAAATTTCCATGAGGATCTTTTGAAATGGCCTGTCGGACTAGAGAGCTGATACCACATGTGCTCCTCTGGGATCAGTGAAGTTACACCAAGGAATCTGCCTTTGTGAGAACTTGACAGGGCATTTTGCAAACATCTGCATCCCATGTAATTTCTTTTTTTTCAATTTTTTTCTTTTTTTTCCTGAAGAACCATCCCAGTAGAAGGAATTTCCTTTGTTTTCATCTCTTTTTCTCACCACAGACAGTTGCTGTGGCCCTTCTCAAATATGTGAGTAACTGCATGCAACTGCAAGCACATAAATGTACACCAGCAGAAAATTATGCTCCTATTAAATGAGGTCTTCCTGCTACAGAGAGGAACACAGAATCATTCCACCTCCATCCTGCTATTAAAGCAGTGTGTGCCATATACTATGCCACTCCGAAGCCTACGAGAGGCTCATATACACAGGCTGTATCTGCAATTAAATAGGGAGGTTTGGTACAAGATGATGCCATAAAAATCTGAGCATTAAACTGCTTTCTGCTATGCCAAACAGACCCTGGCATTTTTGATATGGAAATTGCTTTCTGAGGCCCTATAGCTACTCTGGAAGAACACAGAGCTGTGAAGAGAAGTGACCAAGAAACTGCCATTCCCTGAAAGCAAGTCATGGCTGCTGGTGGAGGAAATAGGGTCAAAATATCACATTTCATTTGGGATAATTGCCAGGAATATTAAAAAATCTAAAAGCGTGACAAAAATCTCCATCTAGAACAAAACTAATAGAAACCTAATTTGGCCATTCAGACCTAAAACTCTGCCTTTGCTTATGTTCATTCTCCTACACCTGATGAGAGTGTAGACTGTGTGCTGGCAGCACTGAGCAGAACTTGACCCACAGATTTCCCCCACACTAGACAACCACGCTGTGGGAATGCTGAAAATAGACCTGAAAACAGACCTATGGAACTGAGAGCATTTCAAACAAATCAACTGTTTTTCATCCTGAAACTTATATGATGGCACAGGCCCGGTTCCCAGCTCACCGACATGATTGCAAGCCCTGTGAGATGAGAGGTGCAGCCATCAGTTACAAACTGCCAGCTCCTGGCACTTGGGAGGCGTTAAACAGGATTTTGAGATCTGATTTCATCCTCCTTTTCCTTTGTTTGATCCCAGCTGATTTAATCACAGATTATCTTTTGCCAGATAGAAAGTACCTGTGCAATGAAACAGCAGTACTGAAGGTAACGTTACCTCCTGAAAAATAAGGCCTGGATGGAAAATTATAGAACAGGTCAGGAGAGGTGGCTGGAATGAATAGGCCAGCAGCTCTGAACCAGAGAAGCTGGGCTCCATTCACAGATTTGGACGCCAAGTTAGTGTTTGATCTTGGACATGATATTTCACCTCTCTTTTGTCTATTTAAACTGTGAGCTCCGCGAAGAAGAGCTCATCACTCTGGGGCTGTGTAGCATGCAGAATGTGGAAAATATTTGTCTTTTAGATGGCATTTGGCTTTGCATTTAAAAACCTGGAGTTCAACATCTTTCTTTTATATGAAAAAGTACAAAATGCCTCCCTAGAACATGATCGCTCGTATCTTCGGTTCTTAAAACCAGAGCTGGTAAGTCTCTGTGTTTTCAAAATACTGGTTTCAATCTTGACTACTTTTATTTCAACTTTGGGCACCATATTCTCAAATGGAGGCAAATGCAGTTTTTTAAAGCTCTGAAAACCACATTTTAGAAAGGAAAGTTTGTGGGAAGTCTCCCTGTTCCTGTGGGAGGTAAAAAAGGCAGAATTTGGCAGCCTTGGCAGATTTAGGATTGTGCTGAAGGGATCAATCTGTTTCAGATTGGATGCCTTAAACACTTTGCAGTTACTGGAGTGGAGCAGCGGTAGCAGGATCAGGACTGCTGGGGATTGACAATGGCAGCCCAAAGTCCGCTGAGCTTGTGAGGATGGTGACAGCAGTGCCACAAACAAGGACAGGGGCATCATCTCAGTACACTGGGCATATTTTACCCATGCAGCCTTCATAAAGCGAGTGGTTAGATCCTCAAACTGTTACAAGGTTGAGCAGAGCCAGATCTCATACTTATTTTGCAGTAATTCTCTTTCAGCTGTATCTAGTCACAGAGGTCCACCAGGATCCATCAATGCCTGTGTCCATTCATTTGGGTTAGCATTACACTCCTAAATACATTTATGGATCTGGATCTCTAACCACTGGCTTCTGTGCAATGACATAATACCGTTCCTCCATCTTCTCTTTTGCTAGACTACAAATTAAGGAGAAGCATTCCACCATCATCCCCCAGTTTTCCCAGTTCTCAGCAGGAAGAGGTGCCCCTTTGAGTTTTGTCTGATTACCTCCCATTGAAGTCAAGGTCAGCCACTTGCCCACCCAGAGCCTGTGCACTGCTCCTTGGAGGGCTAGCCGTGGAACAATCCAGCCTGTAAGACCTGTATTTCTCAAACTCAGGGTGGGATGACAACAGTGTCTATATATCTTTCACATCCTTAATTGTAAAGTTGTTAACCTTGCATTTAGTGCTTGAATACTCCTATGATGGGCACTAGAGATAAACCTCTGAGAGCCAGACATTGAAATAACATTGTGAGCATTTTTTTTAACCCAGAGAGCTGTTATTGACAGGGTGTCAGCTGCTGATGAAGGGCCCTGAAGTATTTTACGGGATGTGACAGCTAATAAAACAGGTTGCTGTTTTTAATTGTTTGGCAGGTAGCAGTGAATTGTGACCAGATGTGAACTGGGTGCAGAGAAGGCTGTAGGTTTCCCTGAATTTCTTCCATGTTTCACTGCTACCACCACCAATGAACGTTAAAAATACAAGTCTAATTTTCACCTTGTGCCTTGCTGCATGTTCAAAAGTTGAACCATGTGACCAAAAGCGCTCTGAAAAATTCCTGGTTTTCCAATTGGCCAAGGCAGGGGAGGTTGATTTCCATACAGGGGGATCTTTATGAACACAGGTCATATAAAGTTTTGCAAATGATCCTGTCACAGCTGCTGTGCCAGTGGCGCACACAGTGTGCCTCTGCTGCACCGAGAACCACTCAAAACTGTCCTGAAACCCATGTCTTTATGAGGCTGCCCGCCCTAAAAAGCCTCTGCCTTGCACTGTGGATGTGCATGCACACAGCATGGCAAGAAGGGAAATCTGGGTCTTTACATCCCGCTGTGCAAAGCTGCGCTTTCCAGAGCTGCTTTGGGTACAAAAGTTACTCTCGGTTTCAGGCCGGTGCCCCGGCTCCTTCAGCCTGCTGCATAATTAGCTCCTAACACTTTCCATAGCACAATGTACGTTTGGGAGGCTCCAAAGAGCTTATTATATCTCTGTTTAAGAGACCCAGAGGGACTGTGCAGGGCTTGCATTGTCTGAAATGAAAGATGTCTCATCAGGTTACACCTTTTAGCTCCCATCTGTATAAGCATGCTGATAAGTGCTGCTTTTTCTTCCTCCATCCCCCCACTCCCTTTCTCTCTAATATAATCTTTGCCAGATCTAGTCAAAGCAGAATAGCTGCAGGGGATTCATTAATCCTAGTCTGGAGCTAACCACCACCACCACCAAATCATAAAAATTTAAACCACCTCAGTTTATTATTCATACACTCTGTCCAGCTCCCAGGGTACGTTCCCCCTGTGCTGGGACCCCTCCAGTCGCTCCATCCTCTCCCTGATCTTCTGTTAAACAGTTATCAATTCCCGAGGGAGACTTGGGATAAAATGACACTCCTCCCATGTGCCGAAAGCTGCCAGGGTTGTGTACACTGGCACAAGTACAACAGAAACTAAGCCTTGGCCTCAAGCAATGTAACACCCAGATAAACACGTCTGCCAGAAAGAGGCCGGGCTGAGGCTCCGCGCTCGCAACTCTCCGGGAGAGACTGATCCAAACCCTTGTGAGCTGCGATAGCTGTAAGACAGCGTGCATCCAGGAAACCCAGGCTGCTTCGTGGTGTTACGTCCCTCCTGGCTGCAGTCCAGTGCATCCCCCACAGCCAGAGGTGTTTCCAAATAATGCAGAGCAAAAAAGCCACCAGTAGCACCTTGGTGCAGACCCGGGCAGGGGAATCCTCCTGCTCCGTTGCCTCCATGTATACGGCTTGATGTGGGGAGAGGGGAGTTGTTGGCTTGTCTAGAGCCTCGGATGAAGGTTTGGCATGGCTGGGTGCACCTTGGGGATGCGGGGGCAGACTCCAGCTGTGCCCACAGCTGGGGTGCAAGATTGAAAGAACAGAAAAAAATCTGTTCTGTACAACCTGAGGGTATCTCTGCCTTTTCTAGAAGTGGGCTCCAGCTACTGCAAAGCCTCTCTCCTCCTGAGCACTGACACCCAGCAGGAAAGCGCCTCCTGCAAGGGGAGCAAGCAGAAGAGATCTGGGCTGGCAGAGCATCCTTCTGAGGAGGAACGCACTCTTTCCATTCAAATCAAGGAGATGGTCTGTCTGTGGGTGATCTGGATGCTCTCCCTGCTTCTGTCTTCTGATTTGCCTACTGTAAACCAAATTATTTTTGACATGAATCATGATCTCTATACGCCTGAGTACAGTGCCTCTTCCTGCTGCCATCAATGGAATCACTCAGGGACAAAGATACCCCCTGTTTGCTGGCTAAACTGGATTCTCCTTCAGTGAGGAGAAAAAGTGTATCCAGTTAAAAATAGAGACCTATCTTATTTGCAGTGAAGGGACTGGTGATCTTAACAAGAAGAACGGGCCATGTGGTGCCTTCTACACCACCTATGGTCAAGGGAATCATTTTGCCAAGTGTGCAAGATCTCTGTTTGTAGCCCCTATCACAGGAAACTGCAACTCCATTATGAAACTTGTCAGCAATATGTAGTAACTGGAAACCATCAAGCCAGTTTTTCCATGTTTTTTCTTCTATCATCAAACTGGAGAGAATGCCTCCGTACTAAGCTGGGAAGGGCACTTTAAATCAGAAAAAAAAATGGTACACAGCAGCTTGGCTTCATGTGGGGGGATTTAGGACTGATGAATGACTTGGGGAAAAAAAAGTTTCCACAAAATTAGACTCTGATTTCATCAGCTGAGGGACAGAAAACCATCAGCTCTGCCGCAGACTCTGGCTGGAGCAATCAAACACTGCGGATATGAGATGGAGATGAGCTGCTGTGAAACTGAGGGATAATTGATACCTAATAAGTTTAAGTGCTACCAGTGGTATTGTTAAATATAGTTAAATGCAGTTTATCCACCTCTAATTCAGTATCGATCCACTTCTCCTGAACAGCAAGGAGGATGGGTGTACTTGGGTTTTAGTGCATCACTGCAGCATCGCTAACTGCCCTGGAACCAGCGGGACCTTTCGGAAACTGTGGTTGACCTCAGCTATATCCACTCTGATTAGCTTAATGCAAGTCCTGTGATAACGGCAGTTTCATTAGTAAAGCTCCAGCTTCTTGAGTCATGCAACCACGGGAAGATGTCTTTTTCTCCTCCTTTCTTTAAACATTTATAACCTCCAGTATGACACTGAAAGAGGCTCCAAAATCTGAGTCCCTAAAATTCAAATTAAAAGGCTTCGATGTTTATTAGTCTCTAAACCTCCAAGCTTTCAGCGAAACTCATTGCCTTTTTGCAGCCTGACTCACGCTGCCCAATCGCCCAAGGCTGGCAGAATTGCTTCCTCCTCCCTCCCCAGCGCTGCGGTCGGCTCTTAGACATGGAGCAGAGGTATCGGAGCTCAGCTGCACCGAGCCCCCCAGCACTGCCTGCAGCCCTGGCACTGGTGATTGTGCAGTTTCAAGCTGGACCAGGCTGCGCAGGTGATTACTCATTGTTAATGTTGGCAGTTTCCACTGGCAGGGCTTTATCTGTCAGTCACGGGAGCGGAGAAGAGCCGGCTTCACATTGGCACTGGACCGAGCTGTCCCTATTTCTCCTCTGTATGCTTTGAAGCATGGGTCCTGCTAACCCCCCAGCACAAACTCGGACTGGTGAGGCTGCAGAGACCTCCTCAAAGGACAGCGTCATACTTGTGGCTTCAGCGTACACTCGCACCTTCCTCGTGAGAACTCTGGAAGTGGAGAGCGAGCAGCAAATGTGCAAGAGATCAATCCTGCAGCATCCCAAACACCTTCCTCTTCCCTTTGGCTCCTGTTCCCAGCACCCTGCAGGATCAGGCTCTTTCTTATGAACTGTCAAGTCATTATCGTCTTTCCCCGTTTGGCATTTAACGTCTCTTGGCAAAAGATTAATGAATTGACTGGCTTTCAACAGGTTTTATGAAGCAAGACAAGAGCATGCCAGCACAGACAGAATATTAAACGCGTTCGGCAGGGAAGCCTCGCACGCCTGTTGTGTGTCTGTGCAGCCAGTTTGTGTGTGCAGGCACGAAGGGCTCCGAGGGAACCGTTGGCTCAGAATGGCAAGCAAGGGGGAAAACTGCAATAAAAGCAACATGTGGCCTTTAGCTTACTGCCTTACCTCAGGTGAACCTTCGCTAAAACTCCTCTGAGCCTGCTGATTTCACTCCAACCCCTCCCCATACGCACCGTGGAGCTGATCAGCATATCGATTCACATGACACAAACATGATTTAGGGATCGGGGGGGTTAAAGCATCGTTCAGATTTTCAGATGCGTTATTTCACCACAGTGTAAGTGCCCTCCCAGCCACACCATCCATGTTTGGGTGCCCAGGCTCGCTTTGTCACCTGCTGCAGCGGGCAGAACTGCCCGCACAGGAGAGCAGAGAGAGAACAGCAAGAATCAGCCTGGCTGATTTATATGGGAATAACCCAGCCAAAGAGTTCTGGTGATTTCAGAAAACACCAGAGCAGAGACCTCCCAAAACCAGATTTCATGCCATGTAACATGTCCTTTGGTTGTTTTGGTTTTAAAATATAAGGACTGAGTGCTACTTTAGGTCTTTAAAACAAATGAACCACTTTATTCATGTAATAGCTGTGTTAGCAGCGACTGAAACTAGCGCAGGGCTTATTTGCACGCGAGGGTAAAGTAATGGAATTTTAGGCCGGATGAGATCAAGCCAAAATACTTCTGAGTGTTAAAGAAATTTCAGTCCTGGAACTACTTTGAACTCTATAACTCACATCCCAGTCCCAGATTTTTAGTCCTCTCCTCCTCAAACTGGAAGTTTGTGGCACTGCCACATCTGCTTTTGGGAAGTCTGATGTTAGAAGGTGCTGTGAAGTGCTGAGAGGTGCAAGGAATTTCTGATTCCCATGGATGTGAATGGGAAATAAGTTTGTTCAGCATCTCACAGGTTTAGACTTATTAAGACAATTGGAATGATGTGATGGTTTACTAATTGTTGCCTCTCCCTGTATAATATTTCATGGTTACTTTTTGAGCAGAAGTTAACAGCACCAGATCCTCAGCTGGAGTCAGCTGGACGACGGCTATGGGAAACTGAGGGTGAGACACTATACCATGTGGGATTGGTAAGCCTCTCTGGATCCTTGGCCTGGTTCTGAAGTATCTGCCTGGAGTAACAAAAAAAAAGCAGTTCACTGTCAGGTGCACCTTTGGAAAATACTTAAAGGAAAGCAGTGATCAGGAATGGTGACAACCATTGCTCTAAGAGGAGGACTAAAAGGCATGGGAGCTGTCCTGACGCTTGTGGTAACCTGTATGAGGTAGCTGTTGCAATGTTGTCACAGCGTGACAGCGGGTTCACGGTGTGACACACAGCCCTTCTCCTCGCACACCCTTTGCTCCAGGGCTTGCGAGGACACACGGCACGATATGCAGGGAAACATTTCCACTCCCATTCACTGCGTGGTGAAGTTACCATGTCACCACTCCTGCCAGCAACCCATGTGACAGGGAGTGTAGAGGAGGTCCTTTTCCCATGGCAACACTCTCTTCTAAAGAGTCATCCTGTTTCTTTTGGTACGACTAATAAAGCGTGCCACTAGAAACTGGAGCTAGCAGGAGTTGTTCCTGTCCGACTGTGCTCCTCAGGCCAGCTGCACAACACTGAATCCAGCAAAAACACAGTTAGTACTGGGAATTCTCCTTGGCAGTCTTAGGGATAGCTCCAAGTTGTTACAAAGGCTAAAAGAAACTTATTCCCTGCATATGGGTTGTCCTGGAATGAGACTATTATCATATGAGGGTCCCCTCCCTCCCTTTCTGCAGACAGGTATGGGAATGCAAGATGCCATATGGATATTCAAATGAGACATATACACACAACCATTATGTTCCCTTGCACAGGGTTCAGCTGACAGTCATTTTGCAAGCGGCTTTCTTTGATACGACATCATGATCAGCATGTTCTAACTGGAATAGTGACATCGTTCGTTCCACACCTTGAACCACCCACATGTATATCACCACAGCCTCAGCAGCTGCAATATCCTTGTATAGGCAGGAGTTTCCCAGGAGGAAAAAAAAACCAAACCTGACTGAACCTACCTAGGGAGCTTGCAACATCGTGTTTTCTATTGTATCTTTGACATTTTCTGCCATTACTGCTGTGGCCATGAAGCAAAGCCTCTAATGGCACAGAAGTAATGAATGCTAGGCAGCAACTGAGACAAACTTCCTCCAGCAAGAAGTATGAATGACAGGAGTTACAACTTTTGTAATGTCCTGTTTTTCCAGGTACCAATCTGTATTTTTTACATATATGCATTTAAGGCTGCATTAGCAGAGCCATAGTTTTCAGTAGGCTTGCTTGAGGCTCTTTAGCAGGCCCGGCACTCAGAGCTTGCACACTCCAGCTGTGGTGAAGATCACATTGCTCCGTAACATCCAAGCACTCTTTCAAGACCCAGGAAGGTTGGGTATAGAGGGAAAATGTGCAGCACTGGCACATACTTGCATGAAAAATCCTCTCCATGCATTTTGTGTGGGCAAATGATGGGGCAACCAGACTGCTTCACATTGCTTGCCTTCAAAACTAGGCACTTTCTATGCTGCCATCCATTCTGCATGAAGCGTGAGGGAGGGCTGGGGCTGTCATACAGGTCCGGTGGAAGCTGTGGTCCCAGCAAGCCACCCATGTTCCCTGTCACTGCTGTGCCTTGTGCCTGATGCTTACTGACACAGAAAGTGTCACTACATAAGTGAAATGGGGATTTATATGCCAAAAGTAGCAGCAGAGGGAGAAGAGCCATAATTCCCCAGGTTACACACAGGCACAGCTGCGGGGTGTCGATGCTTTAAAAGCACAGTTTAAGGGCACATGTGATCTCTGCTGCAGAATGAATGGCTGTTCTCAGCCAAGAAGGATAAGCAAACCTGTGCGAGTGACAGATTTATATGTCATTGCATTAACAGATCAGCCAACAGTTTAAATACAGCTTACATACATTGTGTGGAGCAGTTCTATACTCTGGTTCACACCCATCCATGCAGGGTTAGCTGACTAATGGTAAACAATATCCCTACAGCACAGGTATTCATAGCATCATCTATAGCACACCTGCCTCACTTTCCATAACAAACTGGGCTGTGAAACTCTTCCTGCCTTCCCATCTCTACCAAACCCCCCACCTGACAGAAGTACCCTGGGCATGCCCTACACCCTCATGTCCCCATTAGATCTTGTAGCATTAATGCTTATGAGATAACAACAGCTGTCGTTAGGTATCACCCCAACAGACTATTTTGTCTTAGGAAGAGTCATGGTCACCAGCTGCCCCAGCAAAGAGGTAGGAAACCATCTCAGGCAAGAAGAGTTTCTTCCACAGCCACACCAGCTCCATGTAGCATCCTCAATGAAAAAGGCTGCTTACTGTTCAAGTATGATGCTTAAAAATGAGAGGATACTTGCAGTTGTAAAGTTTCCACGGATCTGTACTAAGTTGACCCACCCAACTCCTGCCTGAAATGTAAATGATCAAACTGGAAGATGCTGTAAAACCTTTGTGCAAAGCAAGATGTGAGACAAATTCTAAAGCTTTTGAGAAATCAAACTAACTCTAGCGTGAGGAGGGGATTGTAGCCAAAGGACTTGGACTAATCTCAAGATTATTCCTTGAAAACACAAGAAGGAGCAGGAATGTATGAGTGTGTGTGCATACACATCCATACACATCTCCTTCCTTCCAACAGCTCTTCCTGCTCATCCTCTCCCTTAATTGAGATTCTTTAGCTCCAACAGTGGATCACAGCAGTAATTATTTTCTTGATCTCTTGCCACACACTCTCTTTCATCTGAACTATTTCACCCACTCACTTTTGTGCAACTAAATGAGACACAGCAAACACATGAGTAGTGCATTCATGCAGCTAAAGGAATAGGAACATTCAAATTGGGGCAGTAGGGCTGTCTCCAGGCTTGCAAGACTTCATGGAAAGTGCCTTTTGAGCTTTACACAGTTTCTCCTCCGATCATAATTTATTTTTCCCTTGTTCAAAAGCCTGCATCTCCAACCCTCATCATGGCACTTAAAACCCAGATACTCTCTTCAAATCACTGGGGGAAGACCAGAAGAACTCCAGAACTCTAAAGTTTGATACAGACATCTCATGGCATTTTTCTTGCTGCTTTAACCCAAATAATCTGTACAAAATAACTACCCTTGATTCATTTCTGTTTTCAGCAAAAGAGAGGTTTGATTCTTTCTGGTGGAAAAATGTTTTGTCTGAAATATTTTGACTCTATTTCCAAACTGCAAAGCACTTGTTAGCTCCTTTCTGTAATTATCATGCATTTTTTACATGTCAGGGAGAACACTGAAATGAAAGGGATGTGCTACTCTTGGCAAACTTGATCTTCTTTCCCCATTGTTTCCCTCTTCAGTTGAGGGAGGAATATATCATTTTGTTCAAGAGGGGAAAATTCCTGGTATTTTCAGTGCTATGAATGCTGGGAGTTCGATGACATGCAATCACCGTTCCTGCCAATACAACGGGACACCAGTTCAAGCTGTATTTTTGGCTCAGTCCTGTGCTTTCTAGGAACCACTTCCCAGCACCACCACCAACTAGGAGTACAAGGGACGGGGGCAGAATCCCCCTGTGGCAACACCCTGCCCCTTCATCACACCTGCGCTGAAGCTGACTTTTCAAAGAGCGATGAAAGAACATTACAGAGGCACACCAAGGAACCACAAACCTGCTTCGCTCGGGGGTTGTTGCAGAGATCCTCTTCATGCTGTGCCTCAGCTCCCCGGCGTTGCTTGTGTGTGCTGGAGCTGGCACCGTGGCTCTGCAGCCACGGACATCTGTGCGTGCTGACACTTGTGCTTCTTCTCCAAGCAGCTTAACACCTGCAACCGACTCAGACATCGTCACTCACTCTTTCAAAACCTCTCCGGGGGTCATGTGTAGTTGGTAAATGTTTTTCTTCCTCAGTTCCACTGTGTCCCCTGTGAGTGAGAATGACAGAAGCCAGAATTTAGTTCTAGCCTTTGTTATTCACAGCATCTGCTTTTCAGCTGTGGCTTTCTTAAATGCAAAAATGATAGGAACTGAAATGTCCATTTGTGCAAAGCTGCTACCAGACTCCATGAGCAGCAGCACTACTACAGTGCGGGACAGTTTTCACCAGCAGTTGTCCTTTCGTGACAGTCACTGAATGCTGCTTACAAGGAGAAACAACGAGTCTGAGACCTGGTGTTAGGCTGACATCTGTTAACATCTTTATCAGGAGGGTTTTATACTATCTGGGATAGTTTATACTATACTATAAACCCACCCTGAATAAGTGCATATTACAAAAAAAAAAAAAAAATCCAAGCAATTCAGAGAATGAAAATGCCTTCAACTTCCTACAAATATGGTTAAAAGAGTCACTCACAGACCCAGGAGCAATCACTCCTGACATTCTTCCGGATGACCTTTTCATTTCTTTCATTTTATTCAATAATAGGCTTGTCCATATGGAGACCACAGGAAGATTAAGCCTGGGAATTTAAGGATTCTCAGGGAATGCTGTGGGAGGGAATTTAAAGTAGGCTGCTTAGGCCACAATTGACTAGGGAACTTGGAATTAGAACGTTTCCAATTTTCTTTAATATCATAAATTGTCTTTTACAGAACATAACCAGCAGATGAGACAGTACAGGCAGGTGTGCCATGGGCAGTGCTGACAATCTGCACAGTCATCAGAGCTTGTAGAAACGGCTTCCTGCAAAGCGGCTGAGGTTGGGACAGCAAACCAGATGCAGGTCTGGACTCACAACCAGCATCACTGGGATCCTGGCACTGGTAAAGTAATGTAATTGCCTTTCAATAGTGCTCTACTGTTATCAAACAGGTTATTAAGCAAAAAGGCAACAAAAGCTTTTTTTTGTGATGATGGAACCATTTCATACATTAGTATTATCTTGCTGGGAAAGTAAAACACCTTCCTTAGCAATACAACGCCACAAGTAGATAGAATGAGAAAAATAAAAGCCAAGAGGCAATGGTTATTTCACCCTGTATGGTTCCCCGACTTCCAGATCCAGATCCTTGACACCAGACCAAGTGTCAAACATCTCAGTACACACACAGGAAGCCAGCAAAGTAAGAGACTGTTTCTCAATCTGCAGAAAAGATGTCTGCAGTGTTTCTAAAAAAAAAACCCTAAATCTCTACATTTGTAATTTCTTGCGATGAATTAAACGGATCTGGTGCCACCGTAACCCAGGTGATCCTTGCAAAACTGTTCACGGAAAAAACCAACATCTGCCCTACACACTGAGGTGCAAAAGCAGGCAGGAGGACTTATCCCACTGCAAAAAAAAGTCATCCTTCCTAAAGCCATCTGTTTGGAACAGTGTGTCATCTTACAGTGTGCCAGTGAGTGTGTGTATATAGGAGTGTGTGTTTTTTGCTCCCTGACCTAGAATCATGCTGTTATATAAACCCTGGGATTATCAATAACCTCACATTACAAACCAGCTCCTGTTCAACTCATTAAAGGATTGTGTCTCTGCCTGTTCTGACTCATTTAGCCTCTCTGGCATTCTTTCTGTTAATGAAGATAGCAATTCATTACCCTGCTCTAGCTGAAACACCCAGAGGTTAACTCAGTTTTCCCTTTTGAAACGATTCTTTTACAACAGTATTGCAGCAGTTCCTCCTGCCCTGGCAAAACAGGCATCAGACCAGCCAGCAGCAAGATATTCCAACCTCAAATACTTGCTTCTGTAATTATGGCTAGATGTATACGAAGTACCCAGACCTGGATTAAATGAGCAAACTTCCATCACTCTTGTCCCAAGCTTGGTTCCCTCGCTTTATAACACACAACATGACATCATCGCCTTGCAATGAAACATATAATCAAAAACCCAGAAGCTAACTCTCTCGAGGGCTTTTGGAAGAACCAGTTTTTAGGGAGAAGCTGAGATGTGACCTTGTTTCTTTAAGCTTTTGCAATATTGAGCAAAACAACTTGTGTGTAAGTAGGTTCGTAACACTGCCCTTTATTTCTTTAACCAGCTTTACAATTTGACCAGGCCAATGGGATCAGCAATAATTCTGCAAGAATTCTTCCTTGGAAATCCAGGAATTTACTGTTCTGGTTCTTCTGGCTCTCTGCTCTTGTGCAACCTGCTGTCTTACATAGATCTAGGCTCTGTTTCCCTCCCAGAAACTCATCATACACAATCCACTGCAAACGCTAGAAGTCTGCTTTACAGACCAAAAGGCTGCTGTCATTTCTTTTTTTTCTTAATGGGCTTTCACTCTACACACAAAGAAATCAGGCAAAATTGCAGGCATTGGCCAATGCCCCATGAGTTTAAATCCCAAGGTAGCCAGGATAGATTTAAAGATGATTCCAGTCAGAAAGTGATGTCTCTGTATCACCTGAAAACATACGGGAGACAGTTTTGAGGGAAAAGCATTTTGCCAGCTGAATGATCACCACTTCACTTTAAGCAGGTGAATTTTCAGGTCACTATGAAAAGGAACAACCTGGACAAAACCAGAGTAAAGAAACAAGAACTAAACCAAGTCCTCCACAGATCACCCAAGGTTAGAGGGCACTGTGGCTGGAGCTTAAGCAAAACAAAATAAGGGGGGGGGGGGGGGGGGGAGAGGGAGGAGAAAACAAGCATGGAATAAACAAGGAGAAATGAAAAATAGGGGACAGTTATTTCATTTTTTTTCTTAACAATGCTACAGGACTGCAGGCAAAACCAAGGAAAATTTTGTTGCTCTTCCTGTGGAAAAATTATGAAATTCAGATTGAGAGAGTGTTCTGATCTGTCTGAGGTTGGCATTTTAATGGGGCTGGCTTCTCCAAGGCAGCCTATTACAGCCCCATTCAATAGTTCTAACCATTGTGGAAAAATGCCATGTGCCAACAGCTATTTTCCACAATTTTCTTCAGAAAATCTGAAAGAAATGCAGAAAATTGATTTGCAGCCCTGGCAGAGAGATAGAGAAACAGTAGCACAAGGCTGCAGGCCAGTAATTTATGTTTCGAATGTCAGTGAGTGCTTTGCCTGTAATTTCAAGGGAGAATGATAATAATTAAAAGCACAAACTCTCCAGTCGTTTCTTATGAGGAAAAAGCTGCATGTAGTAAGTTTAGGGATTTAAGTGCTTAACTTTTCCAGTGGAGTTTCAAAAATTAAATATAGTAATAATATCTGTCATCCAAAATTATCCAAAGGAGCTTTCCAATGAAGAGAGGGGAAGCACTTCAGCTACCACTAAACGGCAGCCGCTGCTTGGGTGAAACGTGGCAGCTGTTTAACAACAGGCAGCCCTCCATGGCCCCTGCAGCCCACAGACACGGACCCACGGCCAAACGCTCCCCTGGGACACGCAGATGGGTAGGGAGGGCTAAGTCACTGCAGCATGTCTCTGCCAGCACTGTGAAGGCTGATGAAGAGTCGCCTGAGCCAGAGATAACAAAGGTCCTGCACCACAAACAGGCAAGTGGATGTGACAATGTTGTGTCGACTTGTCCATTTGGATTTAGACTGGGATCCCTTGCAGGATGCCATGTGGCACCATTAAATGGGTTTTTCATGAGGAAGCAGTCTGCACTACATCTAAACATACAGAACCAGACTAGAACATGAGGCAGAGCATTATCGGAGAAATCAACTCTACTTCTGGCTTAAATCTCATGAGAGGTAAAAGACAACCTCTACACACTCCTATTTAATGCCGGTGGTGGTTGCTTGGAGTGCACATTCACTATGCAGTGGTTACATGTTGGGTATTCATTTGGGTCCACACCAAGCCCAAGCCTCTTCTGGGCTGGTTCTGTAACTAGTTGGGATACCTGGTTCCAATTCAACTCAAGCTGCAGGCTATTTGAGAGAAACAGGGAAAGAATCACTGCAGCTAAAACCAGTTCTCTAACACCCTTCCTGTCTACAGGTTCTGTGGCAGGGGACACAATACCAAAGTGCTAACTATAGTTTGCCATAGCTAGATTGCCACAGGAGTGTCCCATGGGAATCTCTGAATAAATAGCTGTATTCACCTCCATCCTGTGATTGAATAAAACTAAGTGTGCAGGCTCCTGTGTGCACAGCCCAGAAGGATGACTTTTCACCCTGCAAATACAAAGTGCCTTTCTACCAGTGGGAGCAGAAACCCAAACAGTAATCGAAATTGTAAAGGACATGTACAAACCACACGAGCATTTCCACTTACTCATTGGTAAAGTTAATGCGAATTAAGTGTATGAACCTAAGAGTAAATGTTCTCTGTTCTCCAAACAGAGATCATTTCCTCTACAAGTTACTTCACTTGTAACTTTCCACACCCATTCTGACAACCAAAGGGACATTTCTCAAGGCATTTATTCATCTGCTGAAAAAAAACAAAAAAAAAAAGAAAAAAAAAAAGAGGAAAAAAAAGAAAAAGCCTTACAAGTTATACTTTATCTACTTCAGAAAACTAAAGGGAAAGTCGTATTTCAGTAGGTGAACTTAAATGCAGAGCAAAAACTGACTACTGTCTTTAAGAAAACTGTAAGTTCAATAAATAGAAGAGAGATCAAGGAGGTATTTCAACTCTATTTTTTTCATCATGCCCAAAATATTTAGACTCTATTTGTCTAGATTATTTTTTTTCAAACAAAGCCACAGAATCTTTATGAATACAGGCAGTATCATTTGAGAGAAACATGGCTTTTAGGTATTAGTTTCTGACTGGGTAAACATCATCTATTTGACCACTGACCAACTGTTTACAAATCATAATAGTTACTGAAATGCAAAAGAGATGTATGTATTGGTACATATATTCACCTTTTTTGCAGCAGAAAATCCTCCTGACACTGCCTCATAGTGATTATGAACAGGACTTGAATTAGGACAGAGCATAGTAAATTTGTGCATCAGTGCTGCCCCCAAATGCTTTCTTCCCCTAGAATCTATATCTTCATTAAAAATAAAATTCATTTTATACCTCTTTCAATAGGTATAAAATTAGACATTCCTTTAATAGGAGGAAACTTCTTGAAAAGTATTTGCCTGCGAATGACATAATCTATGCATACCTGAGTTTGCAGAGAGCCTGAAGAAAGGTATAAATAAAGTCCTGTATTCATCTCAGGCAAGTATTAACTCACTTTGCTTCTTACTAACACACATAAGAAATCCGAGGGTGATCTCACAACTTGCTGTGCTGAGTTACTAGAAATTTCCACTAGAAACATTCAGAAGGGAAATTACCCCAGGGATCACACCTTCAAGTTCCCAGCAGCTTGCCTGGAAAGCTGCCCATGGAAAAGGATATCTGGATCTCCCTTCTATGTGTTACTAGGGTGGTGTTTGTGCTTTGCTGGACACAGTAATCCCACCTCAAGTCATAAACACTTGGTAAAAAGTAGATGATCCTACCTAGGGAAAGGCCTTTTGCTTATTCTTGGGACTGGTACCTCCTGAGAAAGCAGCCTTGAATACAACTTGAGTGCTCCAACACAATTGCACGCATTGCTGATTAAACTGAGAGCAGAATTTGACCCACAAGCCTTGTTAGCACCAGATGTTTTCAGAGATTCATCGACCACTGGACCTGTGTTCCAAGCCCTATTATGGTATGTTATTATATAATAAATATATGATTAAAGATTACTAAGCATCACTTAATGGGAGGTTTTCATGCTTTTTCTGAATATAAGTTGAGGTGATTAAATACTACGTAAAATACTTCAATCCTAACAATCCTGGGAGCATCATTTTGAACACTTGGCAACCTTGTAAAGGTTTGTCATTAACAAACATGCCCTAATGTGGCATTCCACTTCAGCAGCCTCTCTGAGAAGGTCTTTTTTTCTCCCTTTTTTTTTTTCCCCATTGCAGCAAGGAGATGTAGACTGAGTTATCCAGAAGAAGCAGGTGTTGCAGCGTTGCTCCCTGTGGAGGTTATTTCAATGCCCAGACGTCATTAGCACTGAGATACAATACGTTGTAGTACAGTAAATGCGTCACGTTGCACTGGCTTCCACAGTACTCTAGTGCATCCTGCCATGTATCATCGCAGGCTTCTGTCAGCAAAGGTTGTTTGAAAGGGAGGGACTAGTCACTGTAAGCAGGAACTGCAGAGCAAAGAGGAAGGTTGCAATCTCTTTATTCCCCCTTTTCACGGAATCATAAAATGGCTTAGGCTGAAAGGGACCTTAGAGATCATCTAATCCAACCTCCCTGACATGGGCAGGGACACCTCTCAACTAGACTAGGTTGCTTTTATAGATGCTATCATCTTTACACACACTTGGCATTGAAATAAAAGGAAAAATACTGTGAATTCAGGAATCACTGGGTCCAGTTTGCTACAGCAACAATAGCTAAAAAACCCCACGTTATAAGTAATAGAGTTACAACAGTATCTCTGCTCATGCACCAGTGCTCCAGTGGTTTCACCAGGGAAGGGTTTAACCCCCTCGTCACATTTTCCTGTGTTTGGTTGGCTGATGATGCCATTTCTGAAGAGGTAACATCTTACTGAGGAGGAGGTGGATGGGACACGGATGTAGGTGTCTGTGCAGCCTCTTTCTTGCCAGAGAAAGCCTGTGAGAGAGCCTATATTAATTCCAGGGAATATCAAATCCCTTACACTCCTTCTCCCCAGATAACTTGTCCCAGTTTTACAGCACAAGTGCCCACCTTAAGATGACAGGACAATTCAGGTTCCAGAGGACCCCAGGAAGGTTTAGATCAGACTTGAAGGCTTTATCCAGTCTTATCCTGATATCTCTATGACGGAGACGGCAGAGTTTATGTGGGCAACCTGCTCCACTGCCAGTCTGTCCAGCTAGAGGAAAGTGTCCTAGTGGAAGCCCCTTGTCCTGATGCCAATAAACATGCAGAGCAAGAGGAAATTACACCCTGAGCAAGTACAAAGTGATGTAGCAAGGGAAGAAATTAGCATGAGTGTGAAAGAGAAACCAGGGATGCATTAGAGGGGTATGTCAACACTACCATCTTGGATTACACCTAAACACACAGATGACCTGATCTAGCCTAAAAGTTGCAACTGCTCCCCATGCTCTTAGCTGCATGGACACTGATCAGTTCTGGCCAAATCCCCTGTTGCTTAAGATTTGACAGGTTTATGGTTAGAATAACTGTTTTGTTATTCAACTCTGTCAAGCTGCCTCCTCTTTCATCACAGAAGTTAATTCCACTCATTTTCACACCCTTGAATAGAATTAATTACTGTCTCAGATGAACAGTGAAGTCTCTCCACAGAATTAAGCTGGATTTTTGTAGCTTTGCATGAAGTCTGGACAAATTTGGTAAAATCTGATGTCAGCAATGCATGAGGTACTGAATCATCTTACTGTACATGATAGGGTAGGAAGGTATTGTTAACGCAGCAAAGAGGAAAACAGAAATCTCTGGCACATGGAGGTACAGATAGGTAGAAACAGGTACTCTTAATGAAACAGTTCAGAATGAGATGCTGCTTCAGCTCCATAACTGCTAATCCAAAGTAAGAGAAGGTCCCTGCAGACACTCAGTACACTGATGGAGCAGTCTGAAGTTACTGCAATCAACACCTACTTCGGTGGGAGCAGAACTTGTCTCAAGAGTTGCTAGTACAAGTCACAGTTTACACAGCATGAAGTGTTTCCATTTCAAAATGAGGTTTGCATTTGAATGCGGGTCTCTGGGAGTACAAGAGGATAATTTTATCTAAACTGATTTATCCACCACTAACAATTTTACCCATCAGGTCTCAGATGCAGAGAGGAAATCCACTAGCAGCTCTGCCTGTGTATTAGCAGGAGATGCCTTTTTTAATTCCTTAGCAATTTCTTTGTTACTGGAGGACAAGAATGAAAGGCTGGCTGAATGAAGGGAGGCATGACCCCTGTGTCTTAATAAAATCAAATCCTCTGGGGTTGGCGCAGAGGTTATGCTTCCATTGCCACAGAAGAGACCTGGATTAATTCCTGCTCTGGTCCTTTGCTCTGAGGACCAGCAGCAGCAGGGCAGGGTGTTGCAGAGGTTTCGGATGGAGATACTCAGCAATGACCTTTCTGATTGATCGAAGGGCAGTGCAGATGAGCCCTGGGGGGACCCAGCCCTCCTCAGCCAGGCAGCATCACTGGAAGGGAGCTGGGAGAGATGACAGCCCATGGAAAGGAAGAGGACTCCAGCCTCTGTCAGGGACATAGGAGTTGTCCTCAGGTTTAAAAAGCAGAAAGCATAAAAAGTGACACACCCCACTGCCATAGCTAGGCAAGATGTAGGAAATTCAACAACATATTATTTGCTGGAAAAAAAAGTGTACTCTTTTTTTAAAAAAAAAAAAAAGTTGCTCTCAGTGAAAACCACGTTTATAAAATTTCAAACAATGTATGTTTTGTGGTTGTTGGGACTGAGTGCAGCACTCCTCACGGAGCTTTAAATCGTTTCATATGAATGCAAAAGCCCTCTCTGCTTTGCTGAATCGAGAGATCTCCAGAAAAACCTGAATGTGAAAAGAAAAGTAACAGCTGAAAATTCCAGCCAGCGGGTTCGAGTTTTCCAAGGCCTGTTTGCTTTGGCCTGCCCCTGCCATTCCTTTCTTTCTTTCTTTAGAAGTGTGAAACTGGTTGGTCGCTGGTATTTGTTCTGCGGTCTGCACTAACTGTTCCATCTGTGTAAACTCCAACTTGCCAGCCTGGGAGTTTAACAACACTTTCCCTTCAGCTGGAAGGAAAATGAAAGTCCCATTAAGTGGCACTTTGAAGCTTTGCAACTGTGTTGAGTTTGAAGGCAGAGCGGGAAGATCTGCTTCTGTCCAGGGCTGCTCCTTGCCATCAGCACAAGACCAGCCTGGGCTGGAGCTGGCAGTGGGGTTCAGGGGCTGCACACTCAAAAGCACCTTGGGGAATGCTACAAGGAGAGCCATGTAGCCGAGGCACCTACGTTTTTACTAGGGGTAGCTCTTTGTCACTTGTCACCAAGACTCTGACATAGGAAAGTATTCAGATTCTAAAATGATCTCTTAGGCAGCCAAGTAGGAGTTAAACACCTACACTTCTCAGTGGGTCTGTTTTGTAGCTAGTGCCATACATTGCTGTTCTTTCTTGTACTGGATGCCCATCTTGGTCCTAAAGTGAGTCCAATTCCCCTCTGATCAACCAGTTTAGCCATGCCCAACATGCTCAAATCTTTGCTTGCCTCTGATTTTTAGAACTGATGGTATTTCTATGGTGGTATTATTCCCAGTCACTACTAGAATTGATATTTTATGACTGTGGATTGCCAAATTGTGATTTAAACCCGAGTCCAGCTTCCAGACAGCCTCTGTATCATTGACCATGTCTTGGTCAGCATAGGCTGAGTAGCAACCAGCTTCAGCACCCCATTGGTGTGATGGAGGATGGACTCTGCCATGTTAGATTGACTTTGATGGAGGATTGATCCTATCCTGGCAGGGCTCCTAGTCCAGCTCAAATGGCACATGTCTGTTGTTGGGCCACTTCTAGTCTAGAGTCAAGTCTGGCTCTGTTCTCATTAAAAGATATAATGTACAAAAATCCCCCTTTAACTCTGCTTTGATGAGAATGCTCTCAGCTTTTTATTCACACAGAAATGAAGACTGAAATGCTGGTTTGCCTCCCCTTTTCACATGGCTATTCTTCTGACCTGTGGTGTGTGCTTGTCCTCCCTAGGGTTCACCAGCCCTGCCTAGATCATACTCCAGACCCTCAGGCATATGGCTTTTTCACCTTGCTTTGTTTCCCAACTGTGTGCTTAGTGCAGGTACATTTTTAAAGCTATATATGGGGTTTAGCTGCTTGAATCCTGTTATGACTAACAGAGAAGCTCTGGTGCTAATACACAAGGAATACTTTGAAAACACATCGCAAAATTCAGAATCAGTTAATATCAGTTTATATCAGGGATATATCAGCTCAGAAAAAAACCTCATTGCTGCTGAGAAAGCAGAATTCATCAGATTCTTCTAAAATAATGTTTCTGAACATTCATGTGAACTCCCAGCAGCTGTTGAGTTCAGTCGTGTTTACCCCTAATCAAAATATATACTGTTGGTTTTTCACAGAAATTTTATAGGGGAGAGGCAATTGCAAGCGGTCTAAAGAAAACTACAAGTAACACTGGAAGTAAATATATTTTGGAAGATGACTTTCAATAAATAACCAGCTTACTGAAAAAATGCCTTTTCCTGAAATTCAAACCAAGAAAATCACTGAACATTTTTCAGATTTAGTTTTCCCCTGCTGCCTTTTTCTATGTAAAAACTGATTCTTTTCAAATACTTTTTACTTCAGCTGCAACATCTTATTTCTGCTGAAAATAATTTTCTGTTGAAAAGTCCAACCAGCTTTTCTCTGTGAGGATTCAGGAGATCTCTTCGAGAAATGTTAACAAAATGTTCTGTCACATAGTCTCTGCTGTAGGTAACCAGAGGTATTTGTTCTCTGAAGAAATCTCCATTGCATAACACAGACACCTTTCTTTTTTTCTGCACTTGAGCTCAAAAGCCTGTACCTGCCAACTTACTTTGACCAAAGAAAGGTCAGTTGTAAATTTGCATAAAATTGAATATATTTGCATAAATCAAGCTGCACCTTCCTATATTACATTGATCTTGGATGTATATTCTGGTTTTCCCTGTAACAAGGCAGTGAGGAAGCACCAACCAGTTATGAGTGCCTGTCTTAGACTCAATCCTGTGTTGAAGGGAACAGAGATCAATCCTTGAATCTACCTGAATGCTCACAGATGTCAGTGAGGCCACAGCAGACAGTCCATTCTGCTTCTGCTAAGCTTGACAGAGGATGGGAGACTGTTTTTTTCCCCTCAGTTTTTCACCTGCTCTGTTGTGCAGATTGCTACGGAAGTCATGGAAGCAAACCTCTAAGTGTTCAAAGGTCCACATAAACTGGTAATTCAGATTAAATAATCCAAAAGTAGGCTTTGCCAAAACAATCAGTAAATTAATGCACCTGAGATTTTTATTCAATAAGTTTTACTTCATTATGTGTACCCAAGGTGGGTGGGTTGTGGTGCATTTGGATCCAATTTTTTGTCCGATTTGATGAAAGTGGTGGAGAAAATTGAGACTCTTCTGACTTTAGGAACTTAAGCCTTCAAATTAATTTCAAATTCCAGGAAATATCTAATAAAACCACTGCAGCTGGCACTGTTAAAACTGCCAATATATTCAAAAGCAATTTAGAAGTGCCAAAGTGATGACGTGCCAGGAGAGCCTCTGCTACTGCTCTGAACCCAGGGTGGCACCGAGTCCCGTGCTGGAAAGCCAAGGGGCCAGGTCGCCCACTCTCCGTGATGACCTCCAGCAAAGACCTTCTTAAGAAGCCACCTAAGCAGCTCTAGCCTGGCCCTTTAGATAAGATACATCATGCCTTTCACCCTTAAATCCACCTACGTAAGAGATTTACAGAAGGTAGTATCTTAAAAACAGACTCCTGCAAGGAACAGCCCCCCACCTTTTTTTGTTTTCTGGGGGGGGGGGGGGATGGACACACCCATTTCATTTCTTATCACAACCAAAAATTGCTTTCAAACCCTACAGCCAGGCATGCAAAGTTAGGTCTTTGCACAACCCACCAGCTGTCGGTGTCCAGCATCACGGGGGGGGAGGAGGAGGAAGAGGAGGTGAGGAAGAGGGCAGAAAGGCGGATGGTGTGGCTGACGGCAAGCAACAGTTTGATTTACCTGAGCACCAAGCAGTTAGCTCAGAGGGAAACGACTGCTGCCAGCTCTGCTGCTTTGAGTGAAAACTAGATCACATATCCAACCCTCTTTGCGTTGAGCTGCTCCCTTTGAGTATTGCTGCTGTCCAGGCTCACAGACAAGAGGCACAGGAGAGCCGCCAGTGCCAAGCAGCCCCAGGCCAGCAAGGCTAGGCACTGAAATGGGACAGGAAAAAGTGTCTGAGCTGCACAGTAACCCCCAGCACACCCGGACTTACTGCCCTGCTCATTAGCTAATTACAGTGCAAGGTGGGTTCCCCACCAGGTGACCTGAATCAGGAGACACCAGTAAAAAGCTCAGAGGAATCATCTGTAAACCAGCAAAGCTCTGCTGGGGGGGTTTGGTTTGGTTTGGTTTGGTTTGGTTTGGTTTGGTTTGGTTTGG
>JANVCC010000146.1:4008555-4118027 GCA_025345505.1 Todiramphus chloris collaris | reverse complement strand
TTGGTTTGGTTTGGTTTGGTTTGGTTTGGTTTGGTTTGGTTTGGTTTCTCTCACCACACTCGTGCTTCTGCTCTGGTTTTAGAGGCACATTTGGGTTAAAAACTAGCCGTTACTCATTTTGGCACCCGTGTGTCAAACCTCAGGGGTTACCTGGGCAAAGACCCTTCCTCTGAAGTCAGCAGCCTGCTGGTTTAGGGCATGGTGAGCGTGGGGATCTCTCTGTCTGGGGGAGGGGGCCGGGGACCAGCCTGTCTGGCTCTGCTGGAGCACGGGCTGATTTGTAGGCTCAGTGCAGCAGAGCTGCTCTCTGGGCAGCTTTACCAGGCATAGCTTGATGGAAGTCTTTGCAGAAGTATAGGATGGTGATAGTGCTGGCGTGACAAATGAAAGCAAAAGCCATTCTTTGCCTGGGCACAAAGGTTGTTTATTACCTGCAACTGTGATGGGCTTCAGGGGATGCTGTTCAGTAGCCAGCAGCTGAGCTCACAGAGCTGTAGAGCATGAGTTGCTTTACGGGAGGAGAGCAGATACTGTACATGTGAGGGTCTGAGCTTTCTCTCATTCTAGAGCAAATCAGCAGAAATCCTACCAGGTTCCTGGAGAACATGACTCCTGGTTTCTAGAAGTGCTGCTCCAGCCGGAGCAAGCTGGTGTTTTTTTAGCTCCATGAAATGGTCTTAAGATCTTACCCATCTGCTGCAAATTAAGCAATAAAGCTGTGAGAAGGTGACAGTTCATAAACCTTTGATGCTATCAACCAGACTAATTTCTGCTTCGGTATTCAACAGGAACTTTTGAAAGGGTGAGATAACAGCCCAGGAATTGCAGCTGGCCTGAGCCTAGCCTAGTGAAATATCTCTCGGTGTTAGCTGAGAGTGTGACACATTTAAAACAAATCAACATTGTATTTATTTTATTATAACCTCATAATAGCAGCAATGACCTCAGTGCAGGGCTTTTTCTGAGCACTAGAGATTAGCTGAGGTTAACAGGCCCCAGGATGCTGATCTCTGAGGCAGTGATGACGACGTGGAGCCTTTAAAAAGGCTTCATTACTGGCTGACGAAGTCTCCATGTAACAGCCCCATAAGATCTAGGCATGGTTTTTAATAAGCTGGGTCTGGACCCTGTCACCCCATGCATTGCATCCTAGCCAAAACTGCTTTCTTCTGGCATTTTTAGCAGCGTGTCTGTTCTCATTGCAAGTTTGCTTCCTCTGTGGTTTTGTAGCATGTTGCTTTCCATGCTGGCAGGACCAACATAAGGGGAAGTAGGTGGGGAAATGCCCCTCCTGTTCCTCTGCCAAAAGCAGAGGAGACCTCTGCCTTCTATCTTTAGCCTGGGGGAAGCAGCGTTCCCTCCTGCTTCCCTTTCCTGCACTGATGTGCAGCGAGGGCTCCCGGGCCATTCAGTCCCTTTGGCTGGCTGAAGGGAGGAGCTGGTTGGTATTAGCTTGGAGACAGTGCTTCTCCTTCTGCATGCTTGCCCATGCCCTGTTGAATCTCAGGGCTCAGGCACTATAGTGCAAGCAATGGGGGTCAGGCCAGGGCAAGTGCTTATAAACTTAAGAGTGAATTTTAGAACATCTGCCTTTGCAGAATGATTAAAAACAATAGGTCATTTAAAGAACATTACCAGGATTTTGAAAGTATCAAGAACACTTTTGCACTTCTGCTGTTCATAGTATGTTGTCCTGGTGTATTTCTTGGGTCATTATATGATAGTTTAGCCCCTGTCTAGATAATTATAAGACAAATATCCTATAATGCAGAAGCAGCAAGTCATTATCAGACCCTGGAAGAAAAAAGTAAAATCAAACTAAATACAAAATAAAGCAGTATCCTACAAACAAGTGATCTGTCTGATACCCTTCTTCTGCTGGAGGCATCTCCATTAAGTTCCCGTGACAGCAGATGAAAGGCAGGAGGCAGAGAGGCCTCTAGGAAGACTTCTTTGAGCCTGTGCTAAAGTTGCTTTTAACTACAATTACAAAGTCAATTAGAAAGTCATTTGAGTACTAATGAAACAACAAATGATTGATACTTAATGGTCTTGGCAGGCAATCCAACCCAGTAAATACAGCTGGGGGAAAAAAAAAGGCAATTCAAAGTGACAAGATGTCAAAAGTTTAGGGGTTCTGTGTGTGAGTGTCTCTATATATGCATTTGAATGCAGGTATGTGTTCCAAAATCAAAGCATTGTAGTTTGGGATTGCAAATGCATCTCTTGAACAAGAACTGAGTTCTTATTCCCAGCTGTTCCTGTGTAACCCATAAAGTGCTCAGGTTGGCAAATCTGGTTCCAGATCCCAGGCTGGTTACGTAGCACTTGACTGTCCAGATTCGGTGTCAGGTGGATGTTTCTCCTCTTCTCTGGATAGTAGAATGCTTTGTGCAGAAGTAGGGGTGAAGGGAACATAAACCCAGGTATTTTACATATACGTCATCAGATGTCCCAGCACCCTGTATATATATTATCCAGACAGTGTTTATCCCAAGAAAGGTTGGACTGGGTGATCTTTGTGATCACTTCCAACCTCGGATTCTATGATTCTATGGTGATACAGGTGTATTTCTCTATGAATATATATACATATAGATGTAGAAGTATTTCTAGATGCCTCCACCCTGAAGAGGCAATAGGTCAATGCATTATCCTGTGGCTTCTGTTGCTCTCTCTGGGTTTAAAAGCAACATTGATGTTGTGGTGTCTTGGCCTACAAATCTAATCCCAGATGAGATTAGAAATCCTCCCTGCAGCAGGAGAGAATCCTAGGGGAGGGATTCAGACTAAATCCTGATGCTGAGATAGAGAGAGAGGTCTCTGAGCTCAAATTTCAGTCTACTCTTCAGAGTAGACAAGTTTTTCCTTCCCTGCGGTACAGCAGCGCAGAGCCGGGGCACCACAGGGCACTCCAGCCTGAGACAAGGCAGATGCCCAAAGCTGATGCAACACAGAAGAATTGAAACAGCTGTAGGGAAAGTGCTGCTGCAGTACAAACAATTTGAATAAAACTCATCAGTATAGATATGCTGTCCACACACAGATTCAGTTTAAAATTTAATACTAGAGAAGAGCTGCTCATGTGTTATAATTGTCATAGAGGTTTGATTAGCAAGAGGAATTTCCTTAGCTGTCCTGTAATCTTAGTGAGACTGGATTGCAGTAAGGAAACTGTTTTGCAAGGAAAATGAGAGTTCTGGGATCTCGTTTTTATTTACAGTAAGAAATGCCACAGGTCAGTTCATAATGACAGTTACATCACTGTCATGCAGGACAACTCCTCTGGACTGGGTAAGGCTCTCCTCATGCAGCCTGTGGTGTGCTCAGCTTGGTATGGAGCTTCTCCAGCGGTTTTGTCTGTGTTGATTGTGTGAAGATGCCAGGGTCAGAGGCTTTCTGTGTGCTTTCAAGGTACATTCATGGTGCCGAATCATCTCTGAGGCAACCACTGTCTTGAGGTGTTGAGGTCAGAAAAGTGACACGTTTGTGATCTGTGTGGGTGCCATCACTGCCCACCCTGTGCTCTTTCCGTCACTCCCGTGTCCTGTATTTTCTTTCTCTGTGTGTTTATGTGGAAAGGTGCAATTTAACTGCAAAAGAATAGCAGTGCACAGAGCAATTGGTCAGATTGAACTATTTACTTAAGTCTGTTTACAGCATCCTTTCATGCACCACAATACATCTGTTTTTGTTTGTTTGTTTAATCCAGGCGTATGAGGGTTGCATCTTACAGGTGTTACAGGCTTAAGCTGCTCTGAAAGCATACCACCTTCCTCACTCCTGAGACCCATGATCTGGGTTTTTCTCATAACATGTTTGGTCTCTCTCTAGAGTGGCTGCTGTAAAATGATTGCTGAACCCATCTCCAGTTCACTCCAGCTAATTAAACACCTCTGGTTCAGTGCTTGCTCATTTTTTTTTTTTTCTTTTTTTTTTTTTTTTTTTTTTTTTATTTGGCTAGTTCCAAGAGGATATTATTTTTAGCTCTGGAGGGTTAAAGGGGAAGGGAATGGTGCCAGAATCAGGTTGTTAGGAGATGGGGAGAGAGGAAAAAATGCTGGGGGTAGGGGAAGATCTGCAATGATTAAAATTCCATCAAATAATAAGACAGAAAGCTCTGGTGCATGGGCCCAGCCTAAATTAAACTCCCGAATTAGAAGCACTTTCCAAAATTCCTCTCTAGACAATTTAATTAGGCGACAGGTATTTCCGGAGTCACACAGTGGTTCCACTTGGCAGTAAATAAAGACTCCAAGAATTTTTACCCTAGAATCCAATGAAGAAAACAAAACAAAACCTTCAGCAGGAGACAGAGCGATGCGTTGTGAGGTTGGCCCGGCTCTGTGCACCACGGGCATGCAGCCACCTGCCCCCTCCCTCCCCATCTCACCTCCTGCCCAGCTCCGGTAATAAATGGTGTACCAGCACAATCCCAATTAGGGGGCCAGGAGGTTAATCTCTAGGTCTCTATCTGATAAAGTCCATATCCAGGCACAGTACTCGCCCGCCTATTCATAATCTCAGGGTTTACTATTATTTAGTGTCGGTGCTGGATTGAGGTGTACAGTCCTGCAGTCCTGGCACAAACGATGTGATCCATCTAAGTCAGCTTTGCTCTTTCCTTGCGCTGTTCACCCCCACTGGCCCCCCTGCCTCTCTGGTGCTGTGATTAAAGATGCAGGCTCTGCAGCCCCTTGCTGACAGCGCTGAGGGGAGGTGATGCTGTCATCAGTCTGAGGAGGGGAGAAAGAGGGACTCTGAACCAAGATAAAAACTTTTTGCTTCCCCAAACCATCAAACACCTTTATTCCTCATTTATAATTAATACGTAATAAAAAGAAATAATAGCCAATTATTTCCTTTTATAGTATGAATGATCTTTGTAATCCATGAAAGCCAGACTTTCACCCTTCCTTCCAAAAATTCTGCCCAGGTGCTGCTCTGCTGAAGGATGTGTAGTGGCACAGCAAAGCAGATGCATTCCTTTTGCCTGAAAGGTGTCACTGGTTTTATTTCAGACACAAGGATAAGTGTAACAATGTAGGCCATATACTGATAGGAAATATAGGAATTCCTAGAAAATACTCTTTCCAGCCACACTGATTTTTTTGTTTCATCATCTTTCTACTGGCAGCATACTAATTCTTCCTTAATTCCACTCCCAAACATTAGATGCTGCCTTAACATTGTCTTAAAAGCACTACATGTGTGCAAATATTCTTTAGATTTACTTGGGGTGAAAAAGAGAGAAATTAAAACCAAGAGTCATCAACAGAGTGTCTGAGTTGTAGTCACGCAGCTCCCATGGAATGTGAGTTTGCACGACATCAAGTGACTTCAGAATCATATAATCATTTTAATTGGAAGAGATCTTTAAGATCATCAAGTCCAACCATTAACCCAGCACTGCCAAGTCATGATTAACGCATGTCGCTCAGGACCACATCTCCATGGCCTCCCTTCAGGGGTGGGGACTCCACCACTGCCCTGGGCAGCCTGTTCCAGGGCCTGACAACCAGGAGTTCGTACTCAAGAGTACTGTCATCAGCAGCAACCTCTGCAATATCAAGGGCTGAATGGATTGACAGGCTGAACAACCCTAAATTCAAATTAAAGACTCAGAATGAGTGGAAATTTGGAATATTCTTGAGGATTTTCATTGTGTGAGAGTCAACTTGATGTTCACGGGAAGAGTCCTTGTTTCTCATGTGGGTGTTCTAAACTTTAGCAAACATAGTTTCTAGTAACAACCCCACTATTGCCAGGAGAAATTGTCTAATGCTTTGGGAAATGGCATAGGTTAGCATTCCTTGAACCTGGCATCCTGGCCTCTGAGCAGTCCTCTGCCTTTCTTCTTGAGTAGGTGTCTGAGTGTCCAGGTTAGAAGGATGTTGGTGATAAAGCATCAATTTTTGCAGCAGGATGGAAGAACAGAGTATTTCAATTCATCCTTGTTTGCAGAGAACTTTGAAATTATTCGAATGTGTCTGTGTTCCTATTTAACAAATAATAATGATTTCATTTAAATCTGAGGGGATTCTTCTACTTGCAAGAGTTATTACCCTGTGTTAATTAAATATCCATTGATTTCTAAAACAAAGGAAAACACTTGTGCTTATTGAGATTTTACTGTGATAGTCAATATAATGTGGATCTGTTGTATGTTTTAATCCCCTGCAAATTTGCATTTAATAAAGGACAGTTAATATATAACAAAAGATTAATTAAGAATATGTAATCTGGTGGCCAAAGAATCATTGGAAATGGCAAAAACGTTGATGGTTAGTTGAAAATCAGACTGGACAAAGCTCTTGCTGCTGAATTAAAAGGCATTTTTGTCACTGAATTTGTGTGGAGCAGTTCCAGTTCCACACCTCTCTCTGTGCAGAAAAACACTTTGTGCTGAAGTGGGATGTTGTTGGGACCCTGACAGGTTGTGCTACTATGGAGAGGAGCTTGTTTCAATTGCTTACAGTGATACAACAGCTCCTTTGTGCAATCTGCAGCTCCGCTCCCTGCTCTCCCAGTGCTTTGTATGAGCCTAGCTCATCTGACAGGTTAAGGAAGCCTCTAGCCCAAGGCAGATAGCCAAGAAAAAGTCACTGTCTTATTGAACTTGATTTTGTTCTGTAAGTCTACCCTGAAGACCTCAATGTTTGTAGACTTTCTCTGAGGCCTTTTTTTGTAACCAAAACTAATATCAAAATGGAGATCAACTTAAAAGTATCAGTAGGAACATCAAGTCCTTTTCATGTGCTAGATGATTTTTTTTTTTTTTTTTTTTTCCTATTTGGCCAATACATAATTGGAAATACTGAAAAAATACATTTATTTTTAATCTGTCTTGTTTTTGATTTAGTCCACAAGGGAAACATTGAGGTCTTGTGTATTTATACAGCTACGACATTTTAAAGTGCTATTTGGAGCAGTTGCTAAGTCTGAGAGTCAAGGCTGGAAAGCATTAGCCCAGAAACTGTGTTTAATACAGACTTGGTGATATGTGCTGGAAAAAAAAAAACCCAAAAAAAAAACCAAGGAGGAAAAAAAAAAAAAAAAAAAAAAAAAAAAAGAGAGGAAGAAAAGAAGCAAAAAAAGCCCCTCTCAGCTGAATTACAACTTCAACATTCTTCACCATATTCACCATATGCACCGCTCTTTATCCAAGTGTTGGGTTTCCCATAGTGCTGCCAATCTGGAAAGTAAAATATTAAGGCATGTAAAAAACAATGAATAGTGCCCATTAATTGTTTATTTTTTTCATTTGGTTCCTGCCTAGCACTACATCTTCCATCTGAAAAAGCCATTAGCACTGGGAAGACGGGCACTGAATAAGCGCTTTGCTGGAAATCAGACATGTTTGCTTTCTTTGGAAGGTGAAAGTTGTGGAAGAAATAGGATTAGACAATGGGGTGAAACTGCAAGAAAAAATGGGGGTGGGAGGTGGATTTAGAAAAAAGAAAGCATGTGTTTCTTACCATAAAGCATTCTGCTTGGATTTTCGTGCATATACACTCCAATGCATCTTAACAGATGCTTTGAAATACCTCTGTCCTGGTAATAATGTTATGGATTCGGAGCCTCTGAACTTTTTTCCATATGAGTCTATCATATTGTTTGTGTTGCTAAATTTGGCTTTAATGTAAAGTAGAGAAGAATAGTCCTGCAGAAAGCAGAAAACCCCAGAAACTGTCCCGTGCAGGCAGGTGATGTGCAGCCTGTCCCATGCAGCTCTGCCAGAGCCCCTCAGACTTGCTCTTCCACACATTTCCTGATATTTTGATCTAATTGTGGTCATATAATTCACACTGGGCCAGAATCGCATCTGCTTAGACCTTGGTGATGCTGCAAAAGATGAAATAAGACTGCAGACTTCATTCAGATATAAGTTTGATTTGTGTGATCTGCACTTACGCTTTTTCCCAGCGTTGTGCTATGCAAATATTTAAGACAGTCGACTTTCAATGTCATGGAACCTGTTAAAGGATGAACTTCAAGTGGCTGCATTCAGAAGTCACTTGGGTTATACCCTTTTTGGGAGAATCTAAGGAGAGGGAAGCCTAGAATAAATTGTCTTTCAGTCAGGACCCGGGGACCTTTTTTCTTATGTCAAGAATCATACTCCCAAAAAAGGACTGGAAGGAACCTTGTGAGATAGTCTAGACCATAGACTGGGCACAAAGTGGCATTAATTCAATGGGTGCCTTTGCTGACAGATGGTTATTTAACTTGTTCATAACAGTCTCCAGCATCAGAGTTTCAGCATCTAAACATTGCCATGTGCTGCAGCACAGGAGCTCCCTGTCCCTCCCGGGACCTCACATTGTGCACTCTTCTGTCCAAGTTTTTGCACTAGACACAGACTTCAGGAACAGCCCTGAGGGAATGGCTGGGATGTAAAATTGCTCAACTCAGGACATACACTGAGATGACACTTCAGTCTCTCCTTTAGTCACAATTCTTGTGGTCTTTCATTTTTTTTCGCCCGGAGGTAAAAAATTTACTGTTGCCTTATAGTAACAGCAAAGAGGAATACTTTCCACTGTGGCTCAGAATATGCTGGTCAGAGAGCACAAAGGTAAATCCAAGATTTTGCCATGCCCTGCGTGTTCCCACTCTTAGACTCAGTTTCTGTTCTGCATTTGTTGTGGATTAAGGACTAGTTAGGACAAACAAAGATGAATAGAAGGGACTTTCTGTCTCTGTGCTGTAGACCGCTGTCTGAGATAGGCAAGGAGAGGAAGTTAAATATAATCTTTGCACCCAGTCAATCTCCAGAGGAATGATTTTTCTTCTAGGATGCTCCAAGTTTAAAACTCCCTTAACCTGTTTAACTGACCCTACTCCCTTAGTATACCTGATGAACTCTGATTTTCTTCCTGACTTGCAAGACTTATAGCTGTCTCTTGTAGAGGAGAAATGATGCCATGTGATCCGTGTGACAAAGTCATTAGCTAAATCAGACCGTATATTGAATACTGAACAGCATATCTTTCCAGAGAATTGTTCGTAATCAGTCAATATTATTTATTTTTAAAAAGGCAAAAGATATCATTGAGTACATTTGAATAAGAAATAAATTTGGAGAAATTGCAATCAGCCTGTGAACATTTTGCAAGCAAAGAGAAAAAGAAATGGGCTAAATTAATCGATTAAATTATTTGTGGCAAGTGCCTCTCTCTGTTCTGATCCTCTTCTCAGTCCCTTCAGTATTTTGGTAGCATACCTCAAGACTGACCTGATTCAAACTCTGCTATTACAGCTCTTCCTTTATTGGGTATCGTCAGTCATACGCTATTAAGTGATGGTTTTGCATTGTCGGCAAATGATCATTAAGGCAGCAGGCTGATAACATAAATCTCATTCTCACAAAGTTAGGTCTTCAGGTGCAATACAGACTGATGTGTTTGCTCTTTGACTTGCTTTTCTTGGCTTCCCATCTCCCAAACAGTGATACAGTTTTCAGGAAGGTGTTTACCACATGCAGTAAGTCAGAATTCTCTAGTTTTCCACCTACTGAAGAAGTGCAAGTTAACACCTGATCAGCTGTAGCTTCACATTCAGGGATGACCCTGCTATACAGGGAGATTCTTGAGGATAAGAACAGATGGGGGCTTCCATCGGAACCAGAATAGCTCTAAAGGTTGGAAGACTTGTTGATCTCAGCATGGAACCTCCCACACTGCAAAGAATTCACCAAGATGCTCACCAGAATGAAGTGTACGTGCCAGAGGCCTCATCCACTGAAATAGCTTCCTGATCTTTCTATGTATTGGAGCTCAGCTTAACTGCCAGGAATCCCCAGGAAGGAAGGAAGGAAAGAAGAATATCCTCTTGCTCCTCCGTCACCCCTCATGTTGCAACTCGGTACTCTGCTTTGATGCTTTGCTCTAAGAAATCCTTGGCCTGCAGCTAGAACCTATCAGGACGTAGTCATGGCACTCATTCTGCTTTACAGTTCTGCTAGATGAGGTGGCTCTGGAGCTTTCTGATTCCTGCCTTTCATGACTGGAAGCTGAAATTTCCAGTATAAGAGTGCCTGGCCAATGCAGCAAGGACCTGAACTGTGCAAGAGCCTTTTCTGGCGTGGCAGTGTGTACTTATACCACTTCCTTTGGTCTGTAGATCCTGAGGACTCAGCATGTGTTTGAACAGAGTTTGCATAACTGCATATCAGATGAGGGAGATATGAGGAACTGTGCTGAGGAAAAAGTTAAAAATCAAATGTTGAATGTTATGATGCTGGCGTTTCTGACCAGAACATCTGCACACAGAAGGCAACAACAATATTGCTATCAAGGAACAAAGCAACATCTGGCATGGCTTTTACCCAGCCAGGAAGGAAACTGCCAAGGAAAGTGAAGAGCAGAGGGTGAATCTGGAGTTTCAAATACAAAGTGAGGAATGAGGCCAGTTCCTGCAGACAGGCTGTGCTGCAGGTGCCTTTCACCTTACCTCCTGCTGACTGTGGGGAGCAGGGAGGAGAGCAGCAGTAAAGCTGCTGGAATCTGCAGTGGTGGTTTGATTTGGTTCGTTGAGCTAGTGAACCTCAGAAAGAGTGAATTACGGGCAGTTTTGCGTAAACCACTTCAGGTGAAGAAGGAGGCGGTTGTGATTGATGCCAAGAACCCACTGAGCTGAGGTGAAAAGTGTTTGCGTATTTCAATGTAGCGTGACACACAAGCCCTTCCAGTTACAAGGTGCTACCTAGCGTAACCCCAGCACAAGGGTTGCCTTTTCATAATGCTAACCTGTGATGATGAAGTTTACAGCCTGATGTCAAGTCTCTTGCTTGAATTTTTCATCCTTTCTCCCAGCAGGGCTTTGTTCCTCATTCTTGGAATGCAAAAATGGTGGTAAAAAGCCATAATCTGTCTTCACCTCAGTATAGGCTTGACATTTATTGCAGAAGACTGTTCAGCATGGCTTTTCCAAATCATGCTTCTTCCAAAACTCTCTGCACCTACCCCTAAGCACATTAGCAGTCCCATTGACTTGTACAACTGTGCTTCCCAGACCCTTCCCCAGCTGCTGAGCTACAGGCAGAGGCAAGTCGCTCTTCAGGCAGGACGGCACTCAGGTGTTCCAAATAGCACCATTCCACTGGGAAGGAAGCTAACAGAGCTTGGTGGACAAACAACATGCCCAGAAAAGGAACTTGCCCTTTTTCTTCTTGTGAAAATAAGAAAGCTGTGGATTTGTTTCATCAGCATAACATAAAAACAGCTGATGCTGAGACTCTGAATACCCAGAGCAAGGGGCAGAGGATACCAGTGCAAAGGAGGAACAGCTCATGGAAGAAGAGCTGTCAGCCATGTAGCAGAGCATGCTACAACATATACGTTCTTACTACCAGGTTACTATTTCCCCAAGAGTAAGTTTTCCTTCTAGCACATCATTTGAAGACTAAAGGCTAAATGCTGTAATATGGAAGTTTACAAAACAGTAAAGAGAAAAATATAGAAATAACTCATAGAGGTCCCTACAGAAGGCATTCTGGTTAACAGTGATTAGGTAATGAATCCAGGGTGATATATGCTGAATTCTCAAATTTACAGACTTCTGTTAACCCACTGGAGAGACAAGTCTTTTGACGTGCTTCAGCAATGAATCTGAAAGATGAAATTTAGCTCCAGCCTGGAGCGCAGAAGTCAAATTCCCTTGTACGCCAAGCCTCCTCTGCAGATGCATCTCCTAGCACCACTTGTACCTAAAATAAAATAAATTTAAATAAATAAATAAATAAATTTAGACAATTATATATTTCTTCCTCTTGAGCAAAAACTGTTCTGTCTTTGAAGAAAATAGAGATTCACTTCCCCAAATGCGCTGTTTGCACTCTTCATGACAATAACTCAACTTTCACAAGACACTGATTCACAGGCCTTGGTCAGTGGTCTTCTAAGTAGATGTTTAACACATCTGAGAATTAGGATTCTTCCATAAGCTTCCCAGTATAAGTTAGGAGGAGTACAGGTTATAAAACAAGTAACTTATATTTTTTTCTGTCATTTCTTATGACAACTGGTAGCTTTTTAAGTCTTTCTGTGAACTATTATTAAAATATTAGTATCATACCAATGAGATCATGTATTACTTTATTGCTCTGAAAGCATATTGGTGCTTCAGGGATATACTGAACTATATTTGCCTACGTAGCTGTGATAGACAACATAAAGACTTCTTTTTTTCCGTAAGTCTTTTTGTTCAAGCTACTTCCACTTGCATTTTGTCACTTTTTTTTTGTTTCATTCACGTGTATAAATGCAGTTGGCGTCAGCCAAGCTGTGCTTATGGTGATGTAGAGAACAATAAAGCCATGCTGTTTCCTGAGAGGACTGAATCAGTAGGCAGAAAGAAGTTTCATCACTATTTGTTTAAGGATGTTATCCGAGGGAAGGCAGCTCCAGTTTGGTGAGAAATTTGCTTCAGGGTAAGAAAATGGATAAACACAAATTAGGTTCTGTTATATCTTCAGACCTTCTGTCCCTTATTCCTGCCTTGCTGATACTCGAAGTTTCACTATGTTGATGGCCAGGGTGTGTGCTGCTCCTGTCAGGAGAACTTGTGCACCTGCACGAGCAATACTCTAGCCACAAACAAAGCCTTGGAGTACAGAATAATAAAACATGGATTTTCTCTCTTCTACAAAGGCGTCTATAGTAATCATGCACAGAATTAAGCGTGTCACAAATTAAGATGGCTATTGGATATCAATGCCTTTCTTAAAAGTGTATCTGTCCCCGAAAGGGGAAAATCTGCTTGTTTGACCTCATATGATATTTCCATCGTACTCTGTAGAGCAGCAGTGGTGGAACTCATGCATATGATTAAAATCAGCCTCACTGACAAAGTATTTAAAACAAATAGAGTTATTTCTAAAAGCAGAATATTCTTTAAGGAAAGAAAGAAAAAAGCGTTCTACTGTAACAATCAAGGTGAAAGAACTTTTACTTCATATTTGATCTGGAGATTTTGAATACATGAATGTGTGAATGGAGGACAAGAGTTCCTCACAGACTAATCGGAGCTAGAGGTCATGCCATAAGTTATTGGAAAGGTAATTTTTTCTAGAGATGTAATATGGTTTTGAATTTGACCTCTGACTTCTCAGTTGTTACCCATGACCCCAAATAATCCAACTTCAGCTTCTTGAAGGCTATTAGGAGTTGAAGGTCATGCCATATGCTTCCACATTTCCAAGGTAAAGTGCTAGGCCAAATTATAGGCCACTCAGAAAATCTGTAGAAAATAACTTGGTGAACAAAGCATTTCTTTATGTTTTCCTTCTAATAGGATGTGATTTCAAATTAACCAGTGGTTGAACAAGCCTCGAGTAGATTCTGCTTCCTTCTTTTTTGCTGAAGAGAAGGAAGAGATGATAATTAGCTACTAAATGTTGTTATAAATTTAAAAAGTCAGACACTTGTTTGTTAAGGAAAACTTGTTGCTGTGATCTGTGCTCATACAAATACTCAGATTTTTGTATTTTTCATGTTATTTAGGAAAAAGTGTGAGATTCATTTTTGCAAAACTTTCGCTGCAGATATCTGAAATGTAAACATCTAAACATCTCTGTATGAGCTAGCTGTGCAAGTTCTCCTACAAACTATGGAGAATAGTTGACAGTTCTGAAGCACAATTCATCTCATCTTGTTGTGCTTGACAAAAATTGGTCATTAATCATGATTTAGAAATCCATACTTCTCTCCATTGACTCAATCATAAATGAATCATGGGTGACAGGATCACACACATTTGTCCACACTAGAGTTACCTGGAGTCAGGTGAGAAGAATCCCTCCCTAGGTTTCTAAAGAGATCCATACCAAAGACAGATCTCTAGGGGAAGCTAATTCAAAACTTGATGAAATTTATGTCTCCCTCAACTTCCAAGGGAAGTCTGGAACAGGAGGATTATTGAATGCTCACTTTCTTTCTCTCTTCTGTTAATTGTATATGTTGTGATTCTCTTCAGCAACTTATTTGTAAAGATGTTAGCCTCTTCTCAGCATTTGCTGCCTTGGTAATCTAATAATTTACATAATACTTTCCTTCTTAAAGAATACTGAAGAATATTTGCCTCGAATGCTCCTGGTAAATTGCAGTAGTTGGCAATAGGACTTTTAGGATTGCAGTTCTGAAGCCAATTGTTGGAGACCTGCAAACACTAAAGCTGAGTTTAGGCCACCAGTTGGGGCAGGAAAGAGCAGTACTGTGCCAAAATCCAGTTCCTCATTGCTGTTGTGAACACAGAGTGATTTCATGAGCAGAACATCTACCAGAAGTGACACTGGTGTGCCTGAGGCAATTTGGCATCTATGTAAACGTAAGTATTTGCTATTTTTCAAGTAAGTTTCAGCCAGGTGAGACTGAACCATATCGTTAGGAGTGACTGAAGAAGGAAAAGAAAAAATAACCAGGACCTTCAAAACAGACTTAGCAATTTGGTATTCTGTTAAATAAAAAGTTGGAAAACTAAAATATCATTTCTAAAAGTTCCCCTAAAGGTCTCAGAAACATAAGCATTCAGAATTGCCAAGTTTTCAAAGTCTTAAACATCATAACCTTTGAATCCTGTTTTCTGTTCACTGTGATTTATCAAACTTACTCTGTTTCTTCCACATTCTCCATTCATTTAACTTCTCTTATCCCACTTCCCAAAAGCCCAAATAATTTCATAAAGGCAACGATTGCTTCCATCTATTTCTCCTCCAGGCAACACCCTTCAAATGTACCACTTCTTGTGAACTCCACTGTCTGGTAACTAAAAAAGCACGTGAGTTGAAACTGTGCCTGTTCTCCCATGTGACTTCTGACGAACTGGGATGAGTGAACAGAGATGTGAAACTTTGAGTATAGGGGAAAAAAAGGAGGCAGTTGAAATGCTGAATGAGTGGGTCATGTTGCCTCATTCTTGCTCATTTGTTACCATCTGATGACTCAGCATCACAAGGGGAATAGTGACTCTGCAATTCTTATAAACCTTGTCAAGTAATTCCTTCCACGTATCAAGCTGGGAAGGGTGTGGGGCGTGTGTTTTTCTAAAGTAGCTGCAACTAATTTGACATCTATCTTTGAATCCTGCTTATGTGCTGCCCATGATTTGTGGTTTTTTTCCTACAATGTGGAAGGACAGAATATACCAGAATGTGGACATCTTTTTTTTCTGGATGCTCTGCAAAGAAAAAGAAAAAACAACATGCAAAAATTAATTCTTTACCTCAAAGAGTTTGCAGTGCAAGTAAGACAACTACAACAAGCCATACCATGCTGAGGAATAGCTTTGTGTTGTGTTGCTGGAAGCTTTTTTACATAGAGGAAAAAAATGAATGCTGCTGTGAAAGTCAAGGCCATTTAAATACACAGTGCAGATCTCACATGACAACTGCTACAGTTTCTTGTAGCTCTCACTAGAGCAGAGAGCACAGTCAGCAGTAGTGTATGACCAGAACACCCTCACCCTCAGCTTCACAGTTGAACAACCCCCTGGACTGCATTACTCAGTTGTGCCCTGTGGAAGTTTTTAAATTGTAATCTTATTTTTTGATCATTGCCATCAATATGATCTGTTGGATATGTCTGATACAGAGCTTGGAAATGTTGCAGGCTTCCGTTGTGAGGCAGCTTGGAGAATGTTCTTCTGCACATGCATTGCAGTCAATGCTGCTGTCTAACAAAATATCTCTGTGGAGATGTTTTCAAGTCATTTGAAGTCAAAAGGTTCGATAATAGGACATCCCCTAAAGTAGAGCCAAGTAATGTTCTGTAAACTGTTCCATCAGCTCCTAATACTGATCTTTTATTTTCCTACAGCATGCCTGTTTCTGAAGGACTTCCCATTTTTCTGTGCAAAACTCCTTTCACGCTCACCATATGAACTCCTTCAGGGAGATACATCTGTCCTCTTGCAAGACACATTCTTTACCAAACTAGGAAACTGAAGGTGGTCATTTCATAGAAGGAGAATAAATTGGAGCTAATATGTTTTGAGGAAAAAAGAAGAGGATAACTGGGAACTTTTATTTCTGAGGAAAACAAAAAAAAGAGCTCCTCAGGAAGCACTAAGCTAAAATAGCTTAAGGTTCTTCTACCCTAATCCCTTAGGTGCTTTGGAATTCAGTCTCCATTCACTACCCAATTTCCATTCAGAAGCTGTCCTCCCTTGCCTCGACTGCAAAAGAAAATAGGATGTCTAGCAGTTGTGTCCTGTTTCTGCAGATAGGCCATCAGTATTCAAGGCCTCATTTTGAAATTGAATCCAAATTCCTGAGTGATAAGAACAAAGTTTGAAGCTCATCAGAAGTTATTTTGCTTGACTAGTCTTATGCTTCTTAATTATCCCAACTGCTACGAGTAGATGGACAGCACTAAGGAGTGTCAGCAATGCTTGACTGCAATGCTTCTATTAGTACTAGACCAGTGGAACAGACAGGGATGAACCCAGCAGGATGTCTGCAGGTGTGATGGTGTCATTTTGGCCAACACTGGGGATTCAGAGCCACACTTAGCCCAAAACTGGCGTATCTGCTGCGCAGTGGGATCCAGCTGTTAAAACCTTAAACAAGAAGAGGAATCCGAGCCCTCTGCTGCAGAATAAAGAGAATAGTGGGAAAATGCCAAGAGATTATTAGCTTAGCCAAAGATTACACATTTGCACTAGTAATTAAAGTATTTTGCATTGGATGCAGGCTTTGGCAAGTACCACTGACAAAAGATTTCACACATGCATGCGTGTGTGCAAGTACGCAAGATCTTTCATTCTCTCTCTCTCTCTCACACATGAGGCAAACAGAAAGAATGAAGTAAGCCATTAAGAAATATTTCCGCATAATGCAATTATTACAGCTGTATAATTGAATGGGGAAACCATTGATCTGTAGTAGAAAGGAAATTGCTCTTTTCATTGTGTTCCTATGAATATGTGAACATTAATCTCAATCTATAATCAACGTTCATTTCAAATCTGATTGCGTGCCACTAAACACCCGTAGCTATGCTAACATTATGTTAATACGGTTCAACATCATAGCTCCCAGCTTCACAGCACAAATATTTTTCTTTGGCAATCAATAGTAATTTCAGCTGAGTGGATGGAAGTCACGTTTTAATGGTAATCTTTTCTCCAAGCCTCCAAGTGGAAACTCGACTGGTACCTTAACACAGTTGCAGTGCATTGCATGTAATCAGATAAATTAACCTAAAAGAGAGAGAGAGAAAACACAGATCAGAAATAAAAAGCAGCGCCAAGAAGCTCTACATTTTCCTGATAGATTAAAGTGCTCATTACCATGAGAGAGAGAGGATTTCAAGAGGGGGAACTGAATTCCCTTGGCTTTGAGCCATGGCTGTAGAGGCAATGGGTCACAGTATGCTCAGTGCAGTCGGGGGATGCCTCTGAGGAGGGGAGAAGCAAGGCAAGGACTGACCTGGACTCTGCTTCTGAAAGCCTGGTTGGCCTCAGGACAACAGTGTTTGTCCAAGAATAAGGAGTCTCAGTGCTAATGTTGTGATGTACTGCAGGCTTCCTGTGGGACTGTCGGTACATCACTTATTCTGCTTGTGCTTTGCTTCCCTGATGCTGTAAAAAGGGTTATAATAGGACTTCACTGTCCCCTGGGGATGCTGTGAAGATTCTGGGGTGATCAACCCCTGAGAATGGGAGCTACAGAGATAGGTTGCATCAGTTAGACCTCTCCCGGCTTTACTGTTTCAGGGACGTAAAGTGCAGGGACTTTCGTGCTTATACTGTGTTATAGTAAACTGTTTTGTTTCCTTAATGACATCTATTTTAGCCTTTTTTATATTTTGGTGTGACATTGGAGGGGCTAAAATCCTGAACTGAGTTCCTTAAAATCTTCCTTCTTTCTAAGTAGAAAAAAAAAATCCAGTCATCATTTTAAAATCTAGACAAAAAGTACTAGGAACAGATCAGTGTCATATTCACAGTTACCAGGAGCTCCATGTATTCCATATATTATTACCTCCACAAAGGTATTCAAGTGTAAGAACATAAGGATAGGAAAATATCTGCACTGATTCAGCCCAAGGCCTGCTTAGGCAGATATCCTCTCTTTTAGAGTGTCCAGAGAGCAGGAATCTAGGAGAGCACAGGAGAATGGATCAGACATACAGAGGTACTTCCCCCACAGCACTCACCCAGGATCTGGTGGCTCAAGTTCTTCGTAAGCTGTAAATGTTATCTTTACCCACAATAAAGGGGTTTGTGTGTGTGGGATTTTTTTTAAATTTTTTTTTTTTTTTTTTTTTTTTAATTGGTGAATATGTATTTCTAAGAAACCTCAAGGGTTTATTGTTTAGGTGCTTTTTTTTTACAAGAAGTGTTTTCCAACCCTTTTTTGAACACTTTCAAGCCTTTTCACCTTCCTTTAGCAAGAACTTCCTCAGCTTTCCCATGTGCAGGAGTGAATTACTTTGAATTCTACTGATCTTAAACAAGATTTTTCAATAGCAAATACAGACTGAGGGTTGCCTTGGTAGTAATTACTTTGTTTCACATCATTTTTATTCCCTACCTTGAGGCAGCTTTTAAAGAACCTGATCTGTAAATCTATTATCTGTAAATCTGCTTCTTCTTTGAAGTCTGGTCCCTCCTAGGTTCCTTAACAGATTTAGGTGTCTTGACTTGTGTACCCTGAAAGACGCTCCAAAGAGTGAGTCACTTAAAAAAATCTTATCTGTGTTATTTCGCTTAGTGCTGGATAAATTCCCGGTGTCCCTTTAAGCCAGGGTTACTTACAGAGGTGCTCTCTATGGGAGGCAATCTTCTCGATTGTTACTCCAGGGTCCCGGCCAGGGTCTAGAAGAAGTCCTTGGGACTTTGTTCCAACCCAGAAAACCTCCCTACTTTCCTGGAAAAGTTTTAGGGGAACAGGATCCTCCTGAATGGCTGCCATGTCTAATTTTGCAGATCTTCATGGAAGTTTTTCCTCTCTTCTAGTTCCCCCAAAAGTTACTGGCTTCCAGTAACCTGCTCAGATTTACCAGTGAGGAAACCAGAAGCAGAACGACAAGCTCTGAAAGGTGTACGTGAACAGGCTCCTGTTGTGAAAATACCAGTTTTCCCTAATTTGGGTCAAATCAGAAATCCCTCACACTGTTTCATCCTTGCAATCTTACCCATTTTGATTTTTCACTCAGTGGAAAACCAGGAATTCTGAGTAGTGTCAACTTTAGTGTCACTATTGATTGAAAATTTTCTTTGTTCTATTTCGTGTACATTCTCGAGTCCCTCCTTTTACACTCCTCAGTTTTCTACATACAAAATATTTTACCACTTGATAAAATTACATTACTAAAGGCATCCAGCCAGACTGTATTTGTTCAGTAGTCCTTTTCCATTGCATAGATGGGAAATGTGTTGGAATATGGGACTTAAATCCATCTCGGTTTACTTGGTTATACCTGAGGTAGGTCTTTAAAAACAATGTTGTTTCAAAATTACAGAACATACTTGCATGTGCTTAAGGAGTGAGGTTCGAGCAAAAAGCAGTCCCTTCCCTCCCCTAAGCTGAGCCACAGTTCCAACTGGCCTCTGGCTTTCCCCAAGATCAGGAAGCTGAAAATGTGACTGAGAGCCAACTCTCTCCCTTCTCCTATTTGATTTCTGTGCTCAAGCCACTGTGGACCTGACCCCAGGACCTCCTGGCTCTAAAAATGGATATTGTGCTGCCCAGGTGGCTCTGGTGAAGTGCAGAATTGGTAATGCAGTGTTTGTAGTTGTAATGATTTGCAGAACAGGTGGCTCTTTGGAAACAGGGAAAATTGGCTGCCATCACCTCAGTGGCTTCTCTATGGGGTCCAGAGAAAAGAACCAATATCTCCTACTTGCTGCAGGTTAGTCAAGTCTTCTAGCTAATGGGCTAAATTCCCACTGATGTAAACTGGATTAGCTCTGCTGAAGTCAACAGAGCTGAGCTGTTTCACATGCTGGTTTAGGATTTCTTCCGTTATCTTTGAGCATGGGTAGAATAAAAATTTTAACTTTACAATTAAAGTCCCTTCTACTCTGTGGATGTTAATCCATGCCATTCCTTGCCCCTTTGGAGCTGAGTAAAGTTGTTTCAAGATTATGAGCCTTAGATGTTTAGAGCAATTTTGACTGGATCAGAGGTTATAGCCTCTGCTTTTTAACATTCTGCTTTTATTTGCAGGCTATGAAGTGTAATAGTTCACCATTTTGGTTTAAGTATCACAATAAAAGTCAGTGAGATGGAACAGGCAATAAGCAGCCGTTTTACATCAGTGCTACTGAGACAGAGTGCTTAAGTCTTCATTAACCTATGGAGGAAGGAGTTACAGAGAAGACACTTGAAATAAAATATCAGGGACAAGGCTCAGATCTCTTCAGGGTCTGTACAGGCGGAGATACCAAAAGTCTGGTCTCCAGTGTGATTGCCTCTTGTGCTTGTGCTGTCATGCAAAAAATGGGAGGGTGAGGACAAACCGGACTGGTGGGGCAGAGGTGGCCAGGCTGGCTGTGTCAGCACTGGTGGACACTAGGAGCCGAAGTGAGTGGATGGCTGACAAGTTGTACTGCAGAGTTTTAATCACTCAAGGATGGCATCTCTGTAGGGGGTATTTGCAACATCAAAGATGCTCTTCATTAGGCCCTTTATTAGAATTATGAGACTGCTGGGTCTCCTTTTGACACACAGTATTCTGTTAATGGTCTGCCTGTTTTAACATCTAGTCCAGGACAAGGTGGGGAACAGCGATAGGTGGACAAATTTCAGGTTTCTAGTTTTACCAAAACAGCACAAAAATATGTTGATGCCAGTTAGCTCAAGGCATGCTGATAATACTTGTAAACTATGTATTATTTCACTACTTTCCTAATATTTAGAGATTTCATAACATATATTCAGTAAACTTAGAAAGTCTTACTTTTAACAATTCATGGAACATAATGCTTAGGAAGAGGCAGTCAGCTGGGAACTGAACATGAATCTAAGATTTGTTAGAGGTTCAGCTGAAATTGTCTCTTACATTCTACAATAGCACAGCTCATCATTTCTGTAAGCATGGCCATGTTTTGACTGCGCTTGATGTTATAAGAGGTAGGCCAGCTGTGAAACAGTAACAAAAAACCCTGAAAACATGAATAAATGTCTCCCTCCCCTCCCCTGGGCAAGTTCCACCACCAAGAACAGTGTCAAGCTCCTGCTACCCGTCTGTAATCTGGACTGAAATCCCTTTCTCTTCCGTCAGACTGAGGTGGCCCAGTTTTCTGAGCAAGTGCGTGGGTAACTAGCGCAGAAAGCTACCGCTGTGGCTGGTCGTTGCATAGGGTTGTTGGATGGCATGTGCCCAGATATGTCGCTGGAGGAGCCTCGCTTTCCTCCTGAGTCCCTTGGCTCCGTGGGTTCTGCTCATACCACTGATGATGGAGAAAAAGAGTGACTTGTGCATCATACTGGGGATTGTCTCTCCTCTGAGCAAGAACAGGGGTGCCAAAGGCAAAATGTAGCTCAAAGACTGTGTGTTGAATGCAGGAGGACCTGTGTCACAGTGGAGGAAATGGGCATCACAAGCTCATGAGCTTGTCAACAAATACATTTTTAGAATCATAGGATCATGGTTTGGGTTGGAAGGACCCTTTAAAGCGCATCCAGTACAACCATCCTGCACTGAGCAGGGACATCTTCCACTAGAGCAGGTTTCTCAGAGCCCCATACAACCTGACCTGGAATGGTTCCAGGGATGGGCCAGCAACCACCTCTCTGGGCAGCCTGGGCCAGGCTCTCACTGCATTCATCATAAGAAGTTTCTTCCTTCTATCTAGTCTGAATCTCCCCTATTAGTTTAAAACCATCACCCTTTCTCCTGTCACACCAGGCCCTGCTTAAAATTCTGTCCCCATCTTTCTGTCCGGCCCCTTTAAGTACCGCAAGTCTCCCCAGAGCCTTCTCCTCTCCAGGCTGAACGCCCCCAGCTCTCCCAGCCCGGCTCCCAGCAGAGGGGATCCGGCCCCTGGGATGCCATTCTGGCCACCTCTGGACCTGCTCTGACAGACCCAGGTCTGTCTTGCACTTTACCTTCTCCCTGCTGGGGTGTAGTTGATGGTGCCCTATGTTAGACTTCAGACTCATTTTAGGAAGGAGAATTCACACTTTCCCTGCACCCCAGAACCCAGAGAACACATCTTAGATGAGGGTATTTGCTGCTTTCCCTCCTCCTGAACTGAGCCTTCTCCCTAGGCCCGAAAGTGCGACAGCCCAGCCCTGGGCCTTATGCAACATACGTTTTTTCTGCTTCTTTGAAAGCTCTCCTTGAGATTGCCTCTACTTACTTTTCAGTGTAATGAAGATCGTTTCCCTTGCCTGGGGGAAACGCAAAGTAGAAATGCTGAAAATTTACTGTTCTGGCTTATTGCTTAAAAGCAACGTTGCTGTTTGGGGGCAAAGCTGACTGTGCCATGCGTGCGTCTCCTCCTTGTCCCGGGTTTTGCAATACATGAGTACTTCCAACATCTTTTGCAATCTCTGCAGGATCTCTCTGTCTGCTGGGCTTCTGTTTGAAACCCAGCACAACTATTACAAACTTTGCAAAACACGGTCTCTGCCTGCGTTGGTGATTCACTTTCCCCTCATACTCATCCTAAATTTACTCTTTTTCCGGGCAAGTTAAACGCATCCTCCTGAATGCTGAACAGAGCCGTGTGGATATTCAAATCATGGCTCCAAGTCTCTCATCTTATGCAAGGGCAGAAAATTACAGTATTTTCATGACAAAAGCAATATATCGATGATAAGGAAGATTCAGGGTAAATAAAGAGTACGAAGCATTTTGATGCTACCGTAGGGAATATAACATAAGTAACTAAGATAAATGGATGGTTAGGAATAAAATAAATAGAAGTAAATAAGTAAGTGGTTCATAAAGCTCTGCTGTTTCTTCAGAGAACAATGAGCATTCACAGAATCACAGAATTGCTCAGGTTGGAAAAGACCTTCAAGATCATCGAGTCCAACCTTTCCTGGTGTCCTAAGATGAGTAGGTTGTGTGTGACTTTAGCAGCTACCATAAACTGATGTGAGAAACAGAAAAAAATCATGAAGTTCTTATCTAATTTTATATTTTTAGGCCTTTTTTTGTCTTGTGTGTCCTTGCCCTGAGAGGCAAGGATGTGCTAAAGCTGTCCTGGAGTCTGCATGGTTTTCAGCATAGACTAAATGAAGCACTTTCAACAATCCAGATAGCGAAGGACTCGGTGGAAATCTTATACACTACTTGGACATAGCATCTAAAATAAAAACCTTTTTTTCCTCTCTTTTTCTCCATGGCCACTGTTGCCCTATGAGAAAGGGCTCTCTGTGTATTTAAGCATTGATGAACTCTTAAGTAAAGAATCAAAACAAAGGGGAAAAAATTAGTCTGTGGGAGTGTGTGAACAGTGAGGGCTTCTCTGCCTTTGCCCTGTTTTTTTCTGCCCCATCTAACAGCTGTAAATCTTCAGGATCTCTTTCCTTGTCCACCAACTCTGCTAGAGGCAAGTGAGCAGGAACATGCAGAAATAGTCAACCCTTGAAGAGAGAGGAAAAATGCTGAAATAATCCCTATCTACACCCCACCCGTCATTTACTCTCTCCTCTCTCCATGCAGCTATGCCAGTGCCAAGACGTGTGAGTACATGCAGGGGTTTTATCTGATGCCTTTCTAGATCCCTGTTGTTTGCTTGCAGACTTAAGCAAGCGAGAATTTTATAACGGGATGATCAAGGATGAATAGAAACCTCCTGTTATTCCCATTTCAGTTTTCTGAATAGCAGCATACATTTCTATGCACCAGGCTTTGGAAAGGTGACACTACATCTCTCAGAATGGTTTTTCTTTCCCCCTGTTTTTTTCTCCAATTAAAAAAAAAAAGGATTAAATCCATAAGAAGGGTGTGGCAACACCAAATTGGCACCAGCCAGTTCGTGCTTGGGAGTCCTCCTGTAGAGGTGATTGTGCATTGCATTCACTGTTAGTGTGGGGTATCATCACTAGGATGTTGCATTTATCCCACCCAGGGATGTGGCTGAGATATCCATGTGCTTCCCTCTGCAGTCAGGGGCATTGTCTGTACAAATGGGAGGAAGACAAAGTGCAGGAATGACGTATCTGGTACAAACCACAACTATAACTACAAGAATTAGAATGTAAATAGAAACAAACAGTGACCCAATGAACTTTTAAAATCATCAAGAGCTGAGACTCTAGAGGGCTGTGTCTCTGTCTATTTGTTTGGTTTTGTGACAAGGTTACTCTTTCTCTCTCTGTGTCAAAGGGATTTTTATCATTGCCTTTTAAAGAGGTGTACGTTCAAACAGTATTAGGATGTTCTTCTCTTTAATCCTATTTGATTTTTCTATATAAAATGCAAGGAGAGGCAGTATGTCATACAGAGACTTAAAACAACTTAAGAATTTATATTTTTCCACCATATTAGGCATCTACAGGCCATCAAGACTTCACCTAAATATGTATTTAGCCAGAAATTCTAAATCTGCTTCAGTTTTTGGCATTTAGCACCTGGGGACCTGGTGGTTGAGCCTCAGTGGTGGATTTGAACACACAACAGGACTGTTACAGAGGTGACTCCATACAGCCTAATGTAGTGAGTGATATAAAAACAAAAAATCCCTTACAAGTTTCTGAGTACATTGTGTACATTTTAATCACCAGTTAGATGGTCTGTGCAGTGAGCTTAGACAGAATATCCTTATTATTTCTCTATGAGTGAGCTCCTGTGCCTTTAACCATGTGTGACAGTTCCTTAGCTGCTGTGGCCCTCACCAGAGGTTCATTTTCTTCCCCTGGGACATCACTCAGAGTAATTGTCCCCAGTAATAATCAATAAAACCAAATTATCTTGAATAAAGCCAGATTTATTTAACACAGTGTAACAAATAGAAAACCAGAAAAAAAAATCCATGTAAATACAATTTAAAGAGAACAGACTTGTCTGAGACTACATAGTAAGTTACTACATAGTAAGCACTCTAGCTGGCCAAGAAACTTTACAACACTGTATAGAGACCAGCTCATTAACTCTTTATATTTAGGAAAGCAGATTTCTGACCTGGGAAGATTGCAGGTTGCACAGGACCTTCTTTTCTAACGGACTCTCTCTTAAAAACAATTACTTAGCTCTCTGCCTTATTAACCTGTAGTGTTCAAGCAAGTGATTTCATGAACTTTGGGAAACTGATTTTATTTTATTTGCTTGTGCCTCCAAGTTGAAGTCCCATGTGGATTCTGCACTAAGGTATCAGTGCACGCTGCAGCCTTTCCCTTTCCTCTGAAAACTTTCAGAACCTTAATAACTTTGAGAATCGTGCCTCTGCCAAATACAGTTAAAATTAGCCAACCATTTCAAAAGTTTAGCGTGCTTACGCACATGCTCAGAGCATGTGTGTAAATCTTATTCCCTCAGAGAACGGAGCTAAAGGGAAATTGGCCGCTACGATTGAACTTGATAAAAGTATTCAGCATTTTTTAACGGAGCAAATCAAGGCTGTTCTTATCGTGTTCTTGCCTTTTTGCAAAAAGTTGTAGTGACCCACATCCTCATATATTTTATGTCACTGAATGAAAGATTGTGATAAGTGCAAAAGTATGCAGTGATGAAGTGTACCCCAAAATAGCTGCGGATGCAGATAACTCTCCCTCTGAAAACGTTGTTTGACCAGATTATTGTGCAGTTCTCAATGTGTATTTAGAATTTGTGGGCAGCTTTTAGCATGCACACAATTCTCTACAGACACATTCCTTCTCACGCCTGACCTCCGTTTTACATGATTTTAAGCTGTTTTCCTCTTAACGTGAAGCTATTCCCAGTGCATTTCAACAACATATTTAGCATGCCATTAATTTTTTTTCCCTTCAAATCTCATTCCATCTGAGAGCCTGGCAGCTCTGACTATAACTAGTTTCCTTCTTATTACCAGTCCTTTCAAAGAGAGGGAGAAGGCATCTTCAGGATTTCATTACCTTTCTTCTTTTCCATTGTGAATTTCCAACTTTGTAAAATAAAAAAACCAGAGAGATTGTTGTTCACAGTACGCATCACACTGACAGAGAGAAAAATAATAAAACCATAATGCTCAAATTGAATCAAATGCTGTCACTGTATCGCAGATAACTGAGCATAGTTTTACAGTCCTCTGTGGAGTTATTTTGTTTTTCTGCTGAGTCATCCTCCGTGCAGGTTTTTTCCTTTGGGGGCTGAGTGGAGGAGCTGGAGGAGGAGTTGGCCACAACAGTGCTCCTAAAGCCAAAGCAAATGACTGCACTCAAAGATACACAGAACGTGACCAATTTTCTCAAAAAAGTGATCTTCCCTCACTGTATACGTAAGTCCTGCAGATTCAGCAGAAAGCCAGTTGAGGGTATGTCTCAAAAACCATTAACTTTGCTCAGAGGTGGGATTTCAGCAAGTGCTTCACTTCCAAGACTGTGTGGTTCTGCACCATGAATGTGCACCAAGCTCTGCTGAGCCGGACTGGGCTTAAGAATGGCTCTTGGATTTTCACAGTTTACATGATTTCTTTTCAGTCTGTGCATCTCTCATAGTTTAGCCTTGTATTTTCTGTTGCCTGGTGGTTGGTAACAGCTCAATTTCTGATGCACCAAGCACACTGATGCTACCAGAAGTCTAACACAGTGTTTGCCGCTTTTCTTAGATTTTACTAAATTGTTGCAAGGTCCTGTCTTGACCCCTTCATCCTGGTAAGTGGTAGTATCAGGAGGAACTTTAGCAATCAGTTTCCTTTCTTGTTTTCCTTGCCCAAGAAGACATGCAATTTGACTTGTTGGCTCCCTTCCCATCTTTTAATAGAGTGGCCCTTGGAAGTGGAGTCAGAAATGAAGTCTCCTCACACTAGGCACAGCTGAGATCTATTCAGTTATATATTTTCCACAGGAAAGGTTGATTTATTGAAATCAAACTTGTCCGAGTGAATGGGTGAGTTTCAGTTTAAATTTTTAATCTTTAGGTGATTCATGAGGATTTTCTTTAATGGCCAAAGCCTCTCTTCTGTCTTATTTTTTAAATAAAAAGATTCTGACTTTTGTTCTAAAGGGATTCTTTGCATTTTTAAAATCGCCTTTCACTTTTAGCAGAAGATTTTACATAGTCATCGGCCAGGTCCATCCAGTTGTAAAAGTACTTGAAGAGAGTTGTTTTTATATTTTCATCCTAGTTTTGGGTAGGAAAATATTTCCAAGTTCAAAATCTGATGGCATGGAAAACGCTTTCCTTCCACTTGCCTTTCTTGAATAACTGCCTCTGATGAAATACTATTCCACTTCTTTTTCTTTTTCCTACTACCCATCAATAATTCATTACATTATTAGGAAATGGATAAAGCTGGAATAAATCATTTAATATAGTATTTTCCAAATTCATACCAATGTGAGCTTGAGTATGTGGCATACAGAAGGTGATTACCATTTTCATCAAGTGAAAGAAGCAGGTGAACTGTATAAAATACTCAGTAATTGATATATCCTTGGAAATGCAGCTTTCTGGCTCCCTGGACATGGCACAACCCAGATCACTAAAACATACAGACCCAAACCCTCTTTGATGTAGCTGTGTATGACTGGACTGTGAATTGCCAAAGGATTTAAAGATTGTCCAGGAGCAATAGCTGCTTTTTTCCTGAAATATTAAGTGCAGCCTCTGTACATCATCATCTAAAACAAGCCAGTTTCTGCCCCTCACGCCTTTCAACTTGCAAATATGGAGCATTTTTTTTAATAGAGCTCCTGGCTGAATCCTTAGCATGGAACTGCACCTTTTTAAGTCCCATAGTCAGCAATGTTAATCAGCTAAGTAAAAGTGGTGCACGTGCTGAAATGCTTTGCTGACGGGGAAATACAGGCAAAAACATTTTACAACCTGTGGAGACCTAAACTGACACCTGAATGTGAAAACCCTATAATATCCCCTCTTCCATCTGATAGCCCCACCTTTCAGTCTTCATGGAGGAAGACTACAGAATCTCCCAAATATGAAGACTCTGCCCAGAAAACTGATCAGACCACAGCGAGCACTGATGGACATCACTGGGACAGAGAGCATCATGGGCTGCCTTCCTGGGCATTTAGGCATTGCAGAGGGAGCTGAACTGAGCCTGGCTACTTAACTTGAGGTCAAGTTTAATTGCTATAACATAGGGCTAAGGGAAGTCATTAACTTCTCTACTGAGCTATCAGAAAAGCAGCCACTGACTCAGCTTGTTTGAAACTGCCTTAGGACCATGTGGGCTGTAGGGCAGAAGTGCCTACTTTAAAACATTTTGGCCATGGAAGTCTATTCATGTTTGATTTATAGGAATGTGGAACAGGTAGTTGTTTGAAAATCTAAATTGTATTCCTTCCATGCTCTTTCTCCAGCTCATACATTATGCTAATGGTATTAATAAGGATTAATGTAAGCTTGAAGGAATTAAGGCGTCCTGTATGTCAGGCCTTTAGCAAAGCTGTGTCTTAGATTTATCACGTTTACAAACCTTCATCACCAAAAAGAAACCCAAAAAACCCTCCTGCAAGCTCAGAGCCGATGGCAGAAGAGTTCTCAAGCTGAAGGGTGGGGGAGACCCCAGAGAGAAGCAGGGAGAGGGGCAGCTCAGCCCCACTCCAGGGGCTAACACTGAGCAGAGGAGCTGGCAGGGCTGGCCCAGCCCCGGTGCCAGTGCCGTGCTCTGCCGTGTGATCCAGCTGGCAACGGGAGCTGCAGAAACACTGCCTTCTTGCTCAGCAGATCTGCTCTTAATTACCTGCCTGTAAATCAGGATTCATTTCATAAGTCCATGGAGCTGGCTGGCGTGTACATTACAGGACCTGCAAGCTGAATTTCTCCTCTCTGTGTACGTGTGTGTTTCAGCTGCCATTACGATCAACTTTTCTCACAAATTCTACACTGTGCTTCATGATCCAGAACTAAAGTAGTCTAGAGACAGTAAGTTGGGTTCAAATATGATTCATCCCGCAAACAAGAGTTTTTCAGCTGTAGCAGCTGACACCGGCTCCCACCAGCAGCTTGAGCCCAAATGCTGTTCTGCAGTCCCTGGTGCTGAGGTACCAAGTTGAGTAGGAATGCAGTGGTGTGGTAGTATGCATATATGAGAAATATGAATGAGGACAGGTTTTCTGAATGGAAGAAAAAATAAACCCCAACCTGATAAACACACATTTTAAAGGACCCTTGACGAGGTTGAGCTCTAGACATTAAAAGTCCCTGGCAAAATTGGCTTAGATGAGACAAGTTAGAGGTGCTGATTCTAGCTGAAAACTCAAGCACTGATTGCTTTGGGTACCTCATCTTCTCTTCACATTTTTGCCAGGGCTGTAGGATGGCCTATTTTATTTCAGTAGAGCCGAATGTGAGGGCCCTGTTTTGGAGCCTTCAGAAATGTGTTCAGATCAGAAAATGACTTCTCCATTATTCTCTGAACCTTCTCAAAAGTAACCCATGCAACTTTCTACTCCAGAGTTTATTCAACTTCAGGCTGCTGTATCCCTCCAGCAGCAGCCCTTTGGCTTCTGTAAGGGATGAGTGACTAGCTGTCAAAAAGAAAAGTAAGCCTCTTCCATCACTGTCTTCATTTCTGATTTACATCCCCCAGTTATATTCCTAATATTGGCACCTGAGAGGGAAGCTTTTCATACACTCATCTTTAAGCAGAATGAGCCAGTCCATCAAAAGCAGGAGAGCTCAGGATAGGGAGGAGCAAGGTCTAAGTGCACATCTTGGGGTTCTAATTGGAGTTTCATGGTGTTAAAAAAGATCAGCCTCTGTGTAACAAGGTCAATGCAACAGTAGCAGCCTGGCTGCAGAACATTCCCATATGCCCAGCTTTTAATCATCCATTTCTCAATTTATACCAACTAGTCTAGCTCTGGAAATGTCATTAAGAAGTAGCTAAGTGTTAAATTGCCAGGAATTTCCAGAATAAGGAGGGAAAGGGAAGAAGAATTAAAAGAGCAACCGTGGGTTGGTTTTGGTTCTTTTTTTTTTTTTTTTAAAGTATCTTTTTTTTGTACTCCAGCCAGATGGAATTAGGGCAATTGTTCACTTGAAAATACTATGGAGATTAATGAGGTCCAGAGGCAGAGCCATGAGAAAATAGAAATGTAAAAAAATGAAGTTTCCAAAAATACAGCCACCACGATACCGTAGGGATGGATCAGCTTGAACGCTTCATCTTGTAGCCTGACTGGGCAGGCTGCCTCACGTCCTTAGCTTATTAAAAACCTGAACCCTTTTTTTCACCCTCCTAAGCCAACCGTTGTGCAAATGGTGCTCATGTTCACAGACTTGCGTGTCTCTACGCAAAGAGTCATGGGTCCTAACTCTGACAAACATCTAAGAATACACTTAAACTCATCTAAATATTTTAGGCTGTTATGTTTGCATTTCTTTGGTGAGATCACTTTGAATTAACTTGTGGATCACTGACAAAGTGTCTTCTCAGTTTTCTGAGGGGCGAGGTGAGCACTGGGAGGCTGTGGCGATTAAACTGGGGAGTCTAATGCAGATCTGAGCTTCCTGACTTGGAGCATTTAACTGAGGTATGCTGTGAACCCAGCAGAATACACTGAGACCCTTAGCTCATCCTGCTGCGAACACAGGCTCTCTGGTTAGGTGTTTAGAATTGATTGGCACGTCTGAAGCTCCGAAGGATGAAGTCCTTCTCTCCTTCTTCTCCACAGTCAAAAGGAAATTGCCACTTGATTGTAACTTGGAAATACCAAGATTGCACCCTCAAACTTTATTCCTGTCTGTGCTGGGAAGTGCAGAGTGTTCAGCTACACGTCACATCCCAAGGGATGATGTGAGGATAAAAAGCTGTCTTGCAAATGACTTGTGCCACGCTCTTGCTTCCAAAGTGTTTTCACAGCAGCAGAGATGATGTGAATGGTAGGGATACAGCTGCTCATGCTCACCTCTCTGGAAAGGCGTGAGAGATCTTTAACCTGTATCATTTGTACACACAATACAGTCCTGATGTGAAATGTTAGGAGACAGTTGCTGCCCACTTGAAGTTATTGATTACTTAAGAGGCTGTTATGTCAAGACATTGGTACAAGAATATCTGCAAAAAAGCTACATACAGATTGTGGATCCACCTCTCTTACATACCTATGGTCAGTACAGCTTCCTAGTCTTCAAGTTGTGCATGGAGAAGTAACAGGGAAGAGTGGCTTAGAAAATAATACATTCATTTTTATGCCTTGTATCTTTTGGGTGTTTTGCAGACCATTCTTATTTTGATCGTAAATCCAAGATGGGCTTTCTTAGAGCAGGAAATGCTGTTTAAAACTGTTGCTTTAAACCATCAGATGTGTTCTGAACCTTGCCGTGTTAACAAAGCGTAGAAAGAAAAACTCATGAGGCAGCTACTGAAAAATTTCAATACGCAGTGCATGGGACAGTTAAATTTAAAGCAGCTTAAATGACTCTTGTGTCTTACCTGCTGTTGCTGCCACACACAGATCTTGTCACTTTAAATCTTCATTTGGCAATTTTCTGTTCCGTAACTGTAGGGTATATACTTGGATCTGCAGAAGTATAATATTCTGACAGCTGTTTCCTTTGCTAGCAGTTTATTTAAGCACATTATTTGGTGCAATTTAGACCTCATTCAGAACTGCTTCAAAAACTTAAAAAGACTCATTTCTCCCCCTGCTTGTCTGTCTGTCTGATATCACTACAGTCTTCAGAGCTTCCAGTTCACAGTATCATTTCAGCCATAGTTAATCAAACTCAAAGAGGAAAGGCATATGTTTTCAGGCTAGATTTAACCTTTATATGAGTGCCAGAAAATCTTTGGACACAGAAAGAAATGAGAAGAAAATGCTTCTGTGGAGAATAGCAGGAGTGTATCGCTTTCATTTGTAAGGGCTGCTCCAGAACTTGGATTATATGGAGTAAATGAACTGATTTGAATGAAATATGATTTGTGTTTAAAATTCTATGGGAAATTCTTCTTTATGCACTAGCCCCTGGAGCTCAAGCATGTGCTCTCAGAGCTCCAGATATCCTCAGGTATCTGACTCCTGTTGAAAGCAGTGGGAATTCAATTCCTCAGCAGAGTGAGTAAAGGGGTTTTCTGGAGTGTGGTGACTTTACAGGAACAGATGGAAAGAGAGAGGTTATCTACAAGGCATTGCAGAGGTTTGTGTGATGGGAGGGGTGGCAGAAGTGTCCCCTGCCTCACTGTATTTTCTGCCCAAGTACTGGGAGGCAGCGAAGTGCCTCATGCTGGCTCCAGAGAGGATACAGCACCCAAAAGTTGGGGAGGCAAAGCTGGCTTCAGGTAGCTATCATAGATACATGTGCCATTTGGTGGCTCCCACTGGAGCTAGGTCAAACAAAGAGCCAACTCAGTCTGGACTCATGCCCAAAGTTTCCTGCGACCTGAATAAGCATCTTGTCTCATTTGCTGTTTGAGCCTCTCTGCTGTGCTGGGAGCTGACAGGAGCTTTTGCAGGCAGTGGCGGGCAGGGAATTATGGCAATGAAACCATTCTGACAACAACACTGGAGGAGGGTGATGCCACATTTCCAACCCCACCCCAGAGCACTAAATGAGACAGAGAGGTCCAGGTCTGTGCCTTGAAATCAGAGTTTCTGACCTGGTTCCTGCACCCTCCATGAAGGCAGAAGCCGTGGGTCTCACCAGGCATCCCTCCTGCCCTGCTGCCCAGGGCTGGCAGCCCCCCCTGCTCCACCCTCCTGCCCGAACCTGCGTGTGCCTCAGGAGGGGCTGACAGCACTCTTACTAATGTGTCTCAGCAGCCAGAGATATCCATCTCCCAGAAGTAATTAAATTAACGAGATTTACGCAGGCATTCACCACATGAGATTTTCCAGAGGGCTGCCAAGGTGTGGGGCTGAGCTGTGCAGCAGGAGGGACAGGAGGCTGGAGGTGGTCATCCCGAGCAGAGCATGGAGGAGATGTCTCTGCCTGCTGCCTCTTCCCAGTGCCTGGCAAAGGGCTGTGGCATTTCGTGAGGGGCCCTGCCCTGCTGAGAATCTCTAGACAATTTTAGACTGGCAAACAGGTCTTTCCAGGTTAGGGCTGCTCCTACCCTCTCTGTGCTATCAGGCTGCATCTGCTTTGGGAACTCTTCCCGAGTTATAAACTAATTTGTAGCGGGCAGCGGAGTTTTTGGTGGTTAGGGGAACAGGGTAGGGAGGAATCCCTGCATCCAGATGTTTCAGCTGGATGTCACAGTTCAGCCCAGAAGATTAAAACAGCTGATCTGCTACTAACATCTGAGCTGACTCATTTTAAAATGAGTTTAAGTTCATCTAATCTACAGTTCAGAGACAATACACTGTGTGCGCTCAGTCATTTATTCAGTGCCACATCTTTCTCTTCACAGTAATTTAATCAGACCCACTCACCATAAGGAGACTAATTGCCTGGATGAGGTGTGTGAGATTTAGCCAATGTTTCAAATATCTGGGCAAGTCATTTAAAAAGCCTGATGACTCAGTTTATCCATCTGGGTAATGGGACATTCCCTTTGTCTCCGTGCTGTTGAAAGGCATAATGAGATCTAGCAGAGACGCTGGGCTGCAGGTATTCAGCGTCTCTCAGGGCTTGGTCATTAGGTCTTGATGAAGCCAACCTTGCTCATGAAAGGAGAGGCAGAGACTTTCAAGAGTCCAGCAGGACTGCTCAGATGAGGAAGTGCTTTCAGCTGGAGAATTTCCTTTGTGAAGCACTTTGATGCTCTTTGAGAGAGCAACCGCTATAACATGAAAATTCTTGCCCTTGCATATTTTAATGAAATATAACCAAGTTTGTTTTACTGGGGTTTACTTCAAAATGTCCTTTTGTGTCTGAAGAAAGCAAAGTGATTTTGTCAGCTTTACTTGAGAGGTAACAAAAGTATGACGTTTGAAATGGAGTGGCAATGGAGCAGGCTTTTAATTTAGTGGCATTTAGTACCATTCTTATTGATACATTTATTATGTTTTGCCAGACTAGCAGCAGCTCATGTTGTCTCTGAGAGAATTTTTGGTGCAAATTTCCCCAACCTTGGAGAAAAAAAAGACACTGAAGAATTAAGTTACTTAAAATTGGGGCAAAAAAAAAAATCCCCTTAAATGTCTCTGCTGTCACAATTGCACCAATGCAGAGGAAGTGGGCAGTGGATGCTTGCCCTGGAGATGTAACTGCTCTCCATTCTCGCATGAGCATGGGCAACTCTGCTCATAACTCTCTGTGCATATGTTTCTTCAGTCTCTTTCTATTGTTTTCTGCTTATATGACAAGCACTACAAGGTCTCCTTTGCCTTGCTCATTTTCAATAGCTTTCTGTAATGTCTGGCCCAGTTAGCCCTGGCTTTGTTTGGAAGCACTTGTCCTAGTGCAGCGCTAATTTTCACCTTGGTTTTGAAAGATCAGAAGGTTTCAACTGGCTGGAGGGTGTTGTCAAACAAGTGGGCACCAGCTTGGTCCCGCTTTTTGGGATCAATGAACACCTTTGCTTTTAGCACCCTTATGGAATAACATTTCTACACTTAAAATTGCCAGGTATGAGAAGAGGGCAGTTTTCACAGGGGAAAAAAAAGGCAACACTAGCCTAGCACAGCTACTGAACAACACAGCTTAATAAAGGAGAAGGAAAACCCATCTTCCTGGTATCTTTGTCCATTCACGCCGCTCCTCACCTGGCAAAAGATATGTTCAGTTTGCAAATGTCACTTTGTCCTAACACTTTGTCCTTTGCTGCCTACCGGATTTTATGCAATGACTGTCATTGCAGACTAAAATTTCAAAGTCCTGAGGGCCAGTTCCAATTTCATATGAGATGCTACCCAGTCTTTCCTGTGTATTTTAACTCATCTCCGTATCTTGAACAATCCAGCATATGTTGGCTTGTAAACTCTCAGGTTTTATACTGGGGGGGGGGGGAAGAAAGTAAGTGGCACTTTACATAGTTCATACTCAGCTACTAACTGTGATGGAAAAGATAATTCTTTATGCATCCAAAGAGTCTGATATATCTTGGCCCCACCTGTTGGATGGTCTCTTTCCTTACTGCATGTCCACATATTGTGAAAGCAAGTAAGCATGCAGGTCCAGCTTTCTTTCCCCACTAGCCTCTTCCTTTTTTATGATCTTCTCATCTCTTCAGTTCAGTTACACCAGCAGGTTGGCATGCAGTGACCTGATGATAAATGAGCCCTCTTCTTCACCTAAACTGTCTCTATATCCCCCGCGCTTCTGCGGTTGCTGGAACACAGTTCAGGATCCATTGCAAATTGTGTATTTTATATTGCTCTATCAGGCACCGTTTCTGTATGGCCAGGATTAATCTGCTGCTCAGGCAGAGCACTGGAGAGGAAAACAAATACTCAGCTTCTGAATAGAAAGGTGACTGGGAGAGAGATTGAGCGAGTTCACTGAGCGTTACTGTAACGAAACATCTGTGCTGCTTTGCAGTGTTGTGTAGAAAACCAGAAAGAAATGACTTGCCCAAAATAATGGGAGAGAATATACAAGATATTTCTATATCTCTCAGACTCAGGACATTGTATCTCAACCACTGATACATCTTTGGGGATTTCCCTTTCTGACCATAATATCAAAAGTTAAAAATAGAGCAGAAAAGTGCCTCTTTTCAAATGAGATCTATTTTGTGGCTTGTGAGGGAAAAAAACTGAAAAATCCCAGATCATTCTGCCAAGCCTATGAATTACAAATAACAAGATATGCTGGCTTAAGAAAATCCTTATTTGCCAAATGCTCACCGTTATCTTCTTTGCAATGTTTCTTGCAGGTGTCAAGCTGCGGTGAGCTTAGCAGACACCACTGATTTTCTTGGACAGGCTAATACCTTTCCTGAGAGACATCTTTACTCAAGAGACAGCTGGAAACAAATGTGTCCTGTGTCTTCTCTGTCATAATTCATCTTTCCGGGAAGACTCATGGAAGGAGGACTCTGTGGTATGACTATTTTCTTGTTTAAGGCAGGAGTAAGCACCAGCTAGAGCAGGAGTCTTCTTCTGAGAGGCTATTGCCCTCTTCATTTGGAATGTAGAGTCTGTCCTTCACTCAGGCTGCCCATTGGCTATACTGAAGAAAAGTTGCTCCTGATTTCAGAAGGATCACAGTTAGACCCCTGCACTGTCTTCTGCAATATGTGACTACAAAAAGCATCAGGCTTTGTCCACTCATGTTAGATCAAGAAGGATGGTTATGGGCAGCTGGGTTTTTGCAGTTAGAGAGCAGCTTTCAGCAGCACCTATTTTTACATTTGTACCTAAATGCTTTTCAAGATCACATCCTTCTAAAGGTGACTGACCTGGCTCGTGGTTACTGTGCCTCTCTTTTCTCCTAATCTGGTCTTCTTTTGCCCAAGGTTTCTGCTCTGGGGTATGCTGATGGACATAGTTACCTAGCTTACAATGCCCCCCCTCCCCGTTCTGCTGCATTACGTTCTCCTGCAGGGACTGCTGATGCAAGCAGTTTCGGAGCGGGACCTTCTACAAGAAGAATCTTGCACTTAAAAATCCCCTGTTAACAACATTCAAAATACAATCCGTTAATCAAAAGCACATTGCTAAAAATACTCCCAGTGCTTCTTGTGTTAATTTCAATAAAGAATAAACTTTCATGGCAATCTGTAAGTCGGGTGAGTTTTCAGTAAAAATATACACAAAGAAAAGAAAATCTATATCTTTTAAGTAATTTAATCGAAAGGATACATTTACAACTTGCCAAGTATATTTTGGGAATGTTGTTAAACTAATGAATTCTGAGGAATGACACCATTTAGATTCAACATGATAATAAGCACAGAGACATCCCTTGTTGATCTCAATTTCTTCCCACTGGGAACCTTATTAAGCCTGGTAGTGAGTTGTAGAAAGTTTTTGCTAGGAATGGGCTGTTAAGACCAAAGGAACTCTCTGCCATTAGAGGTGGAAACAGGCAAAATATTGGTGATAAGCAAGAACATTTTGAATAAGTTGGGAAATCTTGAAAAGACAAAGTTCCTTTTGAAGAGTAAATCAGAGGAATTCTTAGCATTAAAATAGAAAATAGTCTTTGTTTCATGTTTTGTTCAGCTGGTCTAATAAATAGAGGAATCGTGTAACTTTAGTGACCAACCACCCAGTTCAATGGAGAGCTCTTGAGCAGAGCCCTGCTGTGATCATGCCACAACCAACCGTGCATAATTTGTTTGCACCATTTCCCTACTGAAGATATACTCAAGAAAGGAGAAATCATTATTAAAAAAAAAAAAACAACAAAAAAAGAAGATTAAGATATGTTCATGTAAAATCTGTGAGTAGGAAGAAAAAAAGACAACACGTTCCTCCGTAAAAAAAAGTTCACAATGAATAATTCAACTTGCTATACTAGTTACTGCAAGTCCTGCCCTAGTTAGCCAGGCTGCAGAATGCTGAGTTAATGAAGACTACTGCTCTGACAGGGGAGGAGGAAGAGCAGGATTTCAGCAGACTTACAAATATATCTCTCTATCTATATTTTAATCTTCATTAAGTGCAGTTAATAAAACTAAAAAAGTAAATCCTCAGTGTGCGGGACGTGAGTGCTCCCCATAATTCAACTGCTGCTTCTTATGTTTACAGTTAAGCAAATGCTTTTAATGATTTGCTAAATCTGGTCTTTGCCCCTTGGACTGGGAGTTACCTTTGTGGAGGTACTGCCCAAACAGTCAGGAAACGATAGAGGAAAAACCCCTGAAATTAGCACAAGCTTGACCAGAGTGTCTGCGTAATACTCATAAAAATAACAACCCTTTTGTCATCAAAGAGATTCTCACTGGAGCCTGGGAGGGTGTAATTTTCTCGGGGGCCATTGTGCGTGTGATCCACAAGTGTCTCACCAAATACTAAAGCTCCATGCTGCTGCTGGGATGTGTCAAGTTGCACAAAGAAAATTATGCTGGTTGTGTGTCCATAAAATGAGAATTGGGGCAGGGGGCTTTTTAGCAAGAGAACCATTAAAAAAAAAAATAAAAAGGAAGAAACATTTTCCATCTCCAAATGTGCAGCTGAAGAAGAAAATAATCCTCTTCCTTTCTCCTTAAATAACAGTGATCAGAAGCAGAAGGGTGCCGCTGTGAAAAAAGCAGAAAAGAGAACTTAACTGCACAACTCCAAAACAGACAAAGGGGAATTATAAGTTAGACATGACATAGATGAAATGGATTCTGCTTTTAAGGGAAACAAGACCAAGGAAAGCAGTATGGTGATTTCTTTCAACCACCCAATCTCATCATAACTCCAAGTGAAGAGTGAATGGGAGGCATCGTGGTTTGGCACAGTGACCCCAGCTGAGCAAATTGCCAGAGCAAGTGCTTGTGTCCCATTAGCACGGCATGCTAAATGAGCTCATGTGAGCTTTGAATGCTCTCCTGAACTTGAGGTTTTGCCTATTTTAAGCAGTGTTTGTTTAGAGCTGGGTAGTTTTAATACTGTTAGATATTTGCAGTTAGAAAGAGGTTTGCACCAGTAAAATGTGGTCATAGCTGTATGCATGCTGCTCTGGTCCTTACTACTATAAGTGCTACTGTATTACCCCAATTTGTTCTGCTTTTCACTTTAATATGAACTGTATCTCATTTGTTGCTTTTATCTTCAGTTAGACTTTAAACTCTTGGGTTAGGGAACTTGTATGACATGTCTGCAGTTATTTGCATGTCGTAAGTATTTAGGTGGAATTCAAGATCAGCTCCAGACCAGATCCACTCTGCTGGAGTTGATGGGAGTTTTACCATTGGTAGGCTGGGTAGGAGAAGTAGAGTAGAACGTGGTGCTTCAGAAAATCTCCACTAGTGCAAACATCTCAGCAACTCACTTTGGCAGTGGACAAGTATGTTTTATTTTTGACCTTGTTAAGTTAATGGGAGTTTTTCTGTTGACTGACTCCAGGATTAAATGTTTGCATTTTAGAGGTCTCGGATTTAGCACTTGTTCTCAGCGCACAGGGATAGTCTCTTTACTGTGAAATCTATAACTTCAGTATGTGTCAGATCATCTTAATCTGCTGAGAAGCAGCATTTGCTGCAGCCTGTGGCTTGAGAACCTGTCTCTTAAGGTCAAAGCAGAGGTCACTTTTCCAGCTGCTGGTTGAAAAATCACTACAGCTGGGCAAATATTGCAGAAAGCATTTATCTAAAAGAGCCCACGTTTGCTTCTGTGATACTTGCTTTCTGCAAACATTCATGTAAGCAACCTTTTGTTTGCACAGTAAAATAAAGTATTGCAAAGACCGTATGCTAACGATGTTCGCTTGACTGGTTGAAAGGTCCTTCAAAGGTCTGGACTGTGAAGCTCACTTATGAACTAACAGAATAAAATTATTTGATATCATGAAACCTCTTTGACCATCAGAAATGGAAATGAAAATCTCAAAGGATTGTAAGGATTGTGATAGAATTATGACAGCTGCTAATTAGATCTAATATCTTTATGCTTTTTGATCTTTGTAGAATGGAGATTATACTTCATTAATGCAAAAAGGATGAATACAAGGATGAAATAATTAAAAAGTTTGAGGTTCTCACCTTCTGAACTGGCAAAGGCTATGTAATAGGTAGATTAAAATGTTAATCAGTTAATGGACACATTGGTTAATTGTAAGTTGTTCTCAGAATAAAAGACAAGAATTTTGAAAGAAATGGGGCTTGCCACTGATAGATTGCACTGCTAGTGTCCAGAAGAGCAGACAAGCCTGCTCACTGTACAGCACTCACAATCACAGCTTCATCCTACCCCTAGAAACACGTATCCCCCTCTACCTGTGCAGGATTTTTCTGCTATCACCTCACATCCTGCTCTTAAGCAGTGTTTTACAGAAAAGAAACAATCCTGCCTGTCCTTTCCTCACCTCTTTAATTCTGAGCTGCTCTTACATTTTCTACTGTTTTCATTGTGCTGGGCTGAGTGTCCGTTATCCTGCCTGTCTTTACCCTGTCTCCATACATGTGGTCTCCCTCTTCTTCTCTTACAGTTTTGTGTCTTCTGACGATGTGCACACTTGACTTCCCACCCCCTTCTCTGGTGGGTCACTGATGCATGAACAAGCCCCCACCTCTGCTCCCTGTGGTATTCCACTTCTCACCTTTCACCGTTACCCCATCTGTATCCATTTATCACCACTTTCCAACTTGTCTAACCTCAGTTATCGAGTCATTCTTTTTTGTAGACAATTGAGAATTTCACTATCAATGCCAGACTTATTAACCCTAACTCTTTTATGCAGTATTGTACAGAAAAAAAAAAAAAAAAAAAAGAAAAGAAAAAAAAATCCTCGTGGAAGTCCAAGTCAATTATGTCTGCTGCTTCAGCCCTGTCAGCTCTCATCGTCACCTCCACTCCAAGGAGTTCATCATATTTGCTGAGGATGACCTACTCCTTGTAAATGGATTCTGCTGAATGCCCTTGCTTAGCTTGCCATTACAAGAGTCTGTGTGGCATCTATAATCTTTCCCAATACTAGGGGATATAGTATAATAATTCTCTAATCTTGTCATTCCTCCAGCCAACTGCCCCTGTATACCATTAATTTGTCACCAACGGGAAATTGAGAGTGATTTTTCCCCTAAAGACCTCTACCAAAATGACAGTCCCTATAACAGGCACAAACACACAGAGAGAGGTGACGGCTGATGAGATGCTTAACTCCAGAGAGAAAGAGCAAAGAGAATTTGGAGGCACCCAGGGTGAGCGAGAAGATGCTCAGCCGTGTCCCTGCCGCAGGTCAGGAGCAGAGCTGGAACAGAGCTGGGTTCTCTGATGTCCTTGGGCCTTGCTATGGTTCTGACTATTTTTATCTGGGAAAAAGCCCTGGCAGTGTCTTTGCAATGGTGTCCTCCAGTACACGAGCAAAAGGTACACAGCCACATGTGTATCATTCGGGTATTTCTGTTAACAAAGGCTAATCAGGCAGCAGATTGGAAAAGCAGAACTGACACATGTGATGAATGCACGGTGGGGCAGAGGGTGATCATATGTAATGAAATATGTCAGTTCAAGTCATAATAAAAACAATGAACTGAAGACCTGACAGGGAGGGTGGAATCTATCTCGGCTAGCACGAGCTGTCTCTGCTGGTGCCCACAGGCTGGGCTGTGCCTGGCATTGGGGGAAGGAGACACAAGTGTCCCCTGAGGATGACCCACCACTCATCATAGGCACTGAGCTTAAGGTGAACTGTCCTCCAAAGGGTGATGTCTTTCTCTTTTGATGAAGCAGCAGCTTTGCTGGCTGATTTTTAGACTTCTGTTAGGAGATGGTAGAGAAGCTTTTCTAATTATGGGGTGTGACGTAGTTAAATGTTCCTTTGGCTCTGTAACAATAGTTAACGTACTTCTTCAGTCTACCCCATAGCACCATGCAGGACACAATCTGATCCCCAAGGCTCCTCAAGAGAGGAAGAAAACTGTTACCTCTGGATTATGACAATAACATCAGGGAAGCTGTAGGTTGAGCCTTGTATTCTTACTCCCAGGTTACCCATTGTCTCAGGCTGTGGACTGAGGACATGGCCTTGGGCAGCAGGGAATCCCTGAACCTACTCACCTACAGCATCCAGCAAACACCACGACCAACCTGCATCAACTTTTACAACTAACATCTCTTAAGTATAACTGAATGCCTGCAGTGTGGAGTGTCAGCTTGAAAAGAGCTGAGGTTATTTGTTGTGTAAATAGACACCAATGTAGAGGATATATTTTTTAGACTACAGTCTAAAAGGTGGGGTGGTTTTAGTTACTGTCTATGGTTAATTTTTAGAACAGATTGAAATACAGTCAGCAGTAACAGCAGTTTGAAAAGCCCTGCACATCAAAGGAAAGTGAGCTTAACTCAAAAAGAAACAAAAAAACTATCAGTGCTAAATATAATCCCTGCAGAGCAGGTTTGCATGTCCGTGTGTTCAGTGGGAAGCGTTTTTATACCAAAACAGTAATTTTGACAAAAAGGACCGTTAAGTGTCACTTCTTGCTAGTTAGCCATGAAATTGTCCTCAATATGTGTAGATATTTCAAGTACCACATAAATGTCACTCTACTAGCACAACTTCTCTTGTGTATCTGGACCTGAATCTAATTGTTTCCTCATGTGATGAGCAGCATAATAATTAGATTCTCATTGTGAAACTAGGAAAGGTTCACTGTAATTCACGGGATCAGATCCAAATGAGAAGTACTCTAGTTTTATTGAAAATGGCATGGGACCACCTGTTCCATGTTAACCAAGAACCTGAGGCCTCACCAAATTGCTACAGCTTATGTGAAATCTGGGGATCAGAGCTTCTCTAGGTCTATTTATACAAATTAGGAGCTTTTGTGTGAAAAAGAAGTTTCTGTTAGTTTTGGTTACATACTCAAATACATCTCCTCTTCCCCACTCCTAGTAAACAACTACTAAGTAAAACTTTCTCTTTTTTTTAACTTCTTTTCTCCCCCCATTTCTCCATCTGTGTGTAGTTAAATGTAAAAGCCGTGTGAAGTCTGTGTTGCCTTCCTTGTGTTTTTGCAGCAGACTGTTATTGTAAGGGAAGCTTCCATGAAGAGCCAGAGAGCAGGCACTGCATTAGCATCTGAGCAGGCAGTGTAAAAAATCAGATCTGATTCTGCCTGTGGAAGATAAATGAGCCAGAGTCCCCAATGCCCAAGATTTGGTCATCTCTTTATGAGTTCTGAAGTACCTATTAGCAGCTTTGATGAGTGCTAGGGGAGATGAAGTCTACCTTGAACAATGTTAGAAAGCTGAATCAAATCACTCGAAATCTCCCAGAGGGAGAAACAGCCTGAACTGGTTATAGACACTGTATCCTTTGCCTCTATTGCCTGTAAGGTTTATATATGAACCCTCTGATGGTGGGGGGAAAAATAAGCATTTATTTCAGCTAAACCTCACAAGAATTTTCTCACATCTATAATAGCTACTTCTCCAGCAATTTTATATAGTAGTTAGTTTTGCTGAAGCTTTTGTCCTTGCTCTGTGTCTTTTCTTCCTCAAAGAGATGGCACCTGCTACAATGAAGCAGGTGAAAATGAACTTTCCATTGTATGTGCACCTTGGCTCTGCCAAGGCTTGTTCAAGGTGGCCCTGGGGAAATATTTCAGGACAGCAGTATGTATTTTCCCAAGCACTACATGATGAAGGAATGTGGATCCTGGGCTAGTGTGTGGGTTGCCAGACACAGAAGAATACGGCCATGCAGTTAAAATGGAGTTAAAGTGATTTAGCAAGTCGCCATGTGTCAGTGGAGCCACAGTAACTGCTTTTGGATTTGTTTTTAGCAGAGCAGGATTGCTTAAAATACCTTCAAGCCTTCAGCTGGGTGCCTGCTTATTACTAGTTAGAAATGAGCTTGTCTTCATTGATAACAGACACTAGAAGCAATTTGCACAACCATGCTCCAAGTTTCCCTGTGCCAGGCACTTCAGAATTGGAGTCCAGCACTCCTGAAGTTTGTTGGGGTTTTGTTTCTGCGTTTGGGATCAGAAACCGATACCAGAGCTCCCAGACATTTTTGCCAGGCAGTGGTGGTTGTGGCAGAGAAGGGACAACAGAGAGGTGGGGACAGTCACCCCGCACGCTGCCTCAGGCTGTATATGGTCTTGGAAGGGCTGGCGCCTCTCCAGCATTTGGTGCTGGGCAGCCCTTGCATGGACTGCTCATCGCAGCTCTGGGAGGCTGCAGGGAGGAACAAGGTCCCCTGGGCTTGAGAGAGCAGACTGTGTGGGAGAGAGGAAGAACTGCTGCATCCTTTTTGGGGGAAGAAATGGAGACACAGTGGTCTTACAACCTGACCACTGTCTCAGAAGAAGCCTATGGTGCAGCTGGTATTTTACAGTCCCAGAAATTAAGGTGGGATCAGAGGAAAGGGATTCCTTCCTTCTGCAAACAGTTGTCCCTGTGGCTGTCTCCACACTTAGTTTGACAGAAAGGCCAAAAAGAGTGAGCTGGGAGGAGGTGATGTGTTTACATTAGCTGAAGATGTGGAGCACACTGGTATCCATGCCCTTATTCTCTCTTTGCATCAGGGGGCTCCACATCCAGCCAATTCGGTGGCAGATAACAACCCTCTCATCTCCCAGTATTACAACTTCATAGTCACTTGAGGCCTTTCTTTAAAATCTTGGTCTGGGAGGATGAACTGAGATCTGGTTGAATGCACTTCATTTTCTTTTTAATGCATTCAGTGGATGCTCTGAAGCAGATTTTGATGCCAGACATCTGGGATGCTTGCACGCACCTGGGAAAGGCTTGTTATGCCATGACAGAGCTTAGAGCAGGATTATTCGTGCCTGATACTGATGGTTGGTAGCAACTCCTGAAGCCTTGAACACTGCATAGCATAGCATCAGAGGCTGTCACTGTCAGTGCTTTCTTCTCTGCAGGGAGCTATGTAAGTAATGTTCAGCCTAATTTAGAAGAAAAATGAGTTGGATTTGCAGCAAGAATGACTCTTCTATAGTAGCCAGTGAAGTGGTGCTCCAGGCAGCGGTGAGAAGTTCCTACCTGGGGCTTTGTGGGATGTCTGTGGGGCTTGGGAGGAAAACTATCATACCGAATGGGCAATCACAGAGTTGGAGGTGGCAACGTCATGTGGTGGATCATTGTTTCTGTGGTTGGGACTCTGCATCTGGGGAGATTTTTAATTTTGTTGTTTTGATTTTTGTTTTTTGCCAGTTGCAGTCTTTTTCATCTAAAAGCTATCCCACTAAACTCCCTAGAGTGTCTCTGGGCTTCTCCATCACTCAATACTTTCACAACAGGTGCTCTCCCTCTGGGCCAGTGTGGGATGTGTGACAATTAAGTGCTGACACTGTAATACTGTGAGTCTTTTTTGATCTGAAGAAAAAGAATCAGCCAATATAAAGAGATCTCAGTATCAGAAGATACCAGCTTTGCCCTCTGTCCTTTCCCCCTAATTGTGTGGAGTAAATGGCCAGCGCCGAGTTGAACTTTAAGCCCAGACTAAGAATTTCAGAGATATAAAATGATCTGATTATAAGGCTTGAGATTCTTACAGCTCTGCTTCCTCTGGGGGAACAAAAGAACTTCAGAAGCACGAGAGGAAGTCAGAAAAGCTTAGTTAAGCCCTAATGATTGCTGAAGGAAACCAGTAAAACTAAAAGAGGAAACAAGTCCCAGTATAAACTTACCCACCCGCTCCCACCTGATGAGGTTACTTTGTGGGCTGTGGTTTTGAATGCCTGTGATTATCAAAGACCCCCACCCCCAAGGGGGACACAGTGGCAGGGATTTTGCAGGGCAGAGGGACTGTTCAGGAAATAAATTTTCCTACTAGACATTAGCCAGGGAGAAAAACTGATCTCAGGGTTTCCCACAAACGGGGCAATGCAAAACAAACAATGCAAACATCCCAAAACATTCAAAATCACGGTCCTTTTGTGGCACCTGCTGAGTGCACAGGATGTCCTGGTGAAATGATGCCTCAGCTCTTTACTCCTGTGACAGGGGTTTTGAGGCTGTGTCTGAGAGCCTCTGGTGAAACTCAGAACAAGGATGTAGGAACGGAGAGCAGAAGTAACTCTGCCTCTGTGAAGGGAGTCAGCTATACAAGCAGAAGAGTTGGAGTAGATCCTATCCATTTGGAGAAGCGTGATCCCTTTTCTGGAGTGTATTGCTAATTAACAGCTATAGCAATCAAGGATTATTGTACTCACCCCAGGACCAGATGGCCCTATCACGATGAAGTCTGAAGGCAATAAATGGTGCACTGCTGTACCTGCCCCTGATGCTGTCCCATCCACTGCTCAGCACCCACCACAGACTGGAAGCTCACTTGTCCTGGGAGCTGATGTATAGCTTGCTATGAAGTTCTTTTATTTTTCTTTCTCTGTCTGTATATGACTGAGGAGAGGTGAAGGCAAGAGACCTAAATGTGTACTACTTAGGAGAGTGAGAGGGTGAAAGGTTTATGGGCCGCAGTGGCAGGTATCTAATCCTCTACAGCATTTTTTCGTAGAAAAGCCACATGGGGTCCCTAAACTTTTGATTTGTCTCAAACACTTTTTCTTAGACCTCTGTTGCCTTCTTGGTTCATGTGTATTCCAGATGTTGGTGACTTGAAGGATAGAGGGAGGTTCCTAACTCTCAAGCCTGGTGTTATCAGGTCCCACTAGCCAAAAGATGCTTTTGCATCTTGTACTGTTTCCTTGGGTTTCTCAGAACCGCTGCTGGGATTTCCGTTAAACTATGTTCTCTTAGTATCTCTTCCCAGAGTATCCTTCTTTTCTGAAGAGGACATTTCTATACCTTCTTCATGAAACCACAGAGCATGTGCTTGCCTTTTCTGTGTTGTGATTATCAGAGTATTTATGCTCCTTGCAGGATAGAGCAGGACTAAGTATCTGTTGCTTGACATCCAGCAGCAACCCTTCCCAAGCTGATAGTATAACAAGGAGTTCAGGTAGATCCCATTCATTCTTGTTACTGCAACTCTTCACAGAGTTATCCAAGCTTTGTTACCAGTAAGGAAATGCTGCAGTTTTTGCAGGTAGACAATGCCTTAGGCATGGTGCCAACAGCAAAAGGATTTTAGTAAAGTAAAGAAGTAAGGATCAAATGCTGTTGTCAGCTGCTCTTAAATAAGAGTTGCAATCCTTTGGGCTCCTCAGACACAGGCAACTGAATGCCCCCTTGGGCTTTTACACCTGGGTCTCCCTGCAAAGCAGAATTAGTGGAATAAATGTCACTTACCTGACATACGGAGAGGGAGCTTTAGGGAAGTTCTTTCTCTGCTACATTATTAAGAGTACAAGCATTTGCACATGAAGCTAATACTAACAAACCCCCTGAACAACAGGGTTTATTTTTGCGTTAAAAATCTTGCTTTCCTTTTTTTCCCCCCTTCCATCTCTCACTCTTTCTCCCCTCTCTCTTTCCTTCTTTGTCTTTTACTTTTTAGTCCACTCTCTCATTTTAGTTGATAAACAGAAAAGGCAACAGCAGTGGAACAGTCAGTTCATTGTCAAGGGGCCTGCCTTAATCCCCTGAAGTCCCTGAGGAATAGTAGGGCTGTGTTAAGTGGGCTTCAAAAGCAGAAGGTGAAATGAGGTGTGATAGGAAACCAGCTCTTACTAACTGGTTCACTTCAGGCTAGCTTTAAATAAATTGCAGCTCTGAGCTGCTTGGACGTTGACAAGAGGGCTGTGATATTTGTGGCTGCACTACAGAGAATTTCAGCCTTTTAAAGCTGAAATGGGGAGAACCTGAAAGGACTTAAAGATGCGAAACTGTAAAGCAAAAACAAAACAAGTCTCTCAGCGTGGAGGCTCCTTGGGCTTGTTCCTGGATTGCTTCTCTCATAGACAAACTTTACCTGGCTCTTAAGAAAACACAAGCCACATGCCTTGTTATTTCGCTTGGTTTCGGGAGTGGCTGAGCTCTCTGGCAGCAGCTCTGAGAAGTACCGTAAATGGTTTTTTCGGAAGAACTCAGGATAATGGGAACTGAGTTCTGGAAAAAAATGCTGTTTAGCACCAATCTGGGAGTCACAAGCAGCTGAACCTCTGAAAACAAACAAAAACCAGTAAATCTTAACCCTGCATTAGGTTCTGTGAAGTGAAAATGTAAGTCCTGAAGCGCAAATTCAGCACTTCCAGGGCAGTATGTGGACCAGTTAAGGGTTCATTTGGGTCTCCTCATCACCTAACATTACCACCATAGACATTTACAGGTGTAAAACTGCACCTAGTTCATCTGAGCCACTAATTATGGAAGACGCGGGTGGATACCTGATGATAATTGTGGCTTGATTATTGTCCATTCAGACTAAGTCAAATCATAAGTGCAGCTTACTCCCAGCAGATTCCTAACAGCATTGATCGGGCTCCTACTTTTCAGGTTTTTAGTCACAGTTTGAGTATTATATTCTCTCTTGCTCCCAGCTGTTTTTCCAGCCTTAATCACCACCAATAGAAATGCAGATTGCTATTGATGTTGGTATAATAGCTGGTCCACTGATATAAATCAACACAGAGAGCAAGGGGGTATTGCAGATTTCTATCAGATGAGGCTATAGTATGCTTTTAAAAGCAGAGTCTTGAAAAACTGAGGTGACTATTCAGTCTTAATTCATCAACAGCCACTACACGTGATGAGGCCTAGAATGGAGAACATAATTTTATTCAGTTAAATAATATTTAAGTTTACAGGTCTGGAAGCTAGGATACCTTCATTATTAATAAATTTGACTTAGAAAGATATTGATGGGGGTGAAGACTTGTCCTGAACTTCGGTAAAGACATCTGGTTTGCTATCCAGCTGGGTGAGAAGTGTCCTACATTGCATTTTCCTTGATCTCCTTGGAGGAAAATGGGTGGTGGAGAATCCTTGAGAGCAGCTACACCCTCAGCTACTCCAACAAGATCAGGAGGAGCAGGTCTGTCCTCACCTTTCATGTAAATTAAATCTGACCCTCAATCTCCATCAGCATTTGTTCAGGATGAAGTAACATAGTCCCCAAAGGAAGGGTAGCAGCAACCAATTTGAACAGCGGTGGAAGCAACCTGAATTGCTACCCCAGCCTGGAAGGGGGGAACATGATTTTATCTGTAAGGCTGATTTTCATGGCTCTGACAGCATAGAGGGGCCTTAAAGTGAATAGAGTCATAACTTCTGCCTGCTCAAAGACTGATTTGCATTCAAAATGGTATAAATAAGCTGCTTTGGGTGAGTACTATGTCATTTGTACACACTCATTTCTCCAACCACAACCATTCCTCAGTTTGGCTGTCCCTTCAGAGAGGAGAAGAGGCCTCTCCAAGCCAGCAATGGTCAGATTAAACCGCAGCAAACACAGAGCCTGGGGATGAGGGGAAGGCCAAGGAGCAGAGCAGTGAGCTAAGTAAACACCATGGAAAAATTGCAGCCCTCACAGTGGGCATTCCCACTGTTTTTTCTCTAGATGTGGTGCTCCGTACAGTACATCCGCTGCACTTCCCATCAGGGCTCGCCTCTCACATACAGGCTCCTGTTAACCAGGCCATGACTCAAAGTGAGGTAAAGCCACAAGAGGGTTCAATCAGAGACCAGCAGGAGTTAGTGAACACAGGGAGCACCAGCAGGCAAGCAGAACCTGCCTTCTGCATGGTCAGACACCGTGGAAAGCTCAGGACTCTTGGGCAGATCTCCTTTCTCCTGCCAGGCTGGCCCTTTTCCACAGCCCTGCTTTACTGGCTGGTTGTGCTGTGGGAAGGCTGCTGGGAGGTGTGAATACAGCTTGTTCAGCAGCACCCACTCGTACCATTCCTGAGCAAGATGGGGCAGGCAGGCACCCGGCCGGCAGAGCTGGCTGAAGGGACAAAGCCAAGTTCAGTCATGTGCCACTTGCGGTTCCTCAGAGGCTCATGAGCTTTAGGGAGCACAGGCAGCAGCATCCAGCTCCTCACCACCATCCTTTCCATGAGGCCCTCTCCTAAGGAAAGGGCAGGTTGCCAGTGAAGTCAGCGCAATTGGTCTGGCATGCCCAGGAGGTGCTGCACCTACCATGCGTGAGCAGACAGACTCCATGTCAGTGATGCGCTGAACTAGGCGCTAGGAGACCTGTGCAGGAAAGCCATTCTGGTGGGGAAGCAAAGTCTGTGTCTTCTAGCCCAGGGTCTGTAAGCAATGTGGCCACCACAGCAGGGAAAGGGTTTGTGCTACCAGTGCCCAGAAGATCTTTCATATGCACTGACTGATATCTGTCAGTGCCTTAGTTTTGTTGAGAAAGAGCACTGAGGTGAAAGCTCTCACTCCTCACTCATAGATAGGGACACCATGACTTGACTCCAGTTCTTCAGATTTTAGCTTAGTTTATGGAGAGGAAAAAAAAAGTCATCCCACTTTCAATCATTTCTGATAGAAAAATAAAAATACAGAACAGGTTACCCTCCAAGATTTGAAAGCACTCCCTATAATATCCTAAATAAGAAGTAACTTCAAAAGGCAAAACAAAGTTTGGCATTGATTCTGGTTTTTGGAAGAGAGGAAGGAAATATCTATCTATCTATCTATCTATCTATCTATCTATCTATCTATCTATCATCTACCTATCTCCATCAATAGATAAATATACATATATAGATAATATATGCATAGATATATTTGATGAGGATATCCAAGATTCAACTAAAAAACTGCTGCTGAATCTGCAGCTTAAAGGAGAAGCGTAGGCTGCAGCGATGCTGCCCGGTCCAGACCCACTGCACTGCCCTGCTGGGATGAGCAAATCAAAGGTCAGAGCTTCAGGCAAATGTCAGCTGAGAGATGGGCCATGATCCTGCAAGCCATAGTCTATGCCCTGCTCTGTTCCTGGGGAGATGCATCTGCATGTCACCCCATTCAGGTCAAATTGCAAGGTACTACCAATCGCAAAGAGTGTCCATGTCTCAAGGCTGTACCCAGGTCATCACCTGCCTTTAGAATACTGAGCAAGTCCTGCTGCTGCAAGGGTGTGAATGTTAATGACAAAAAAATGCCAAGTCACAGCACTGTTAGACCCCACTGTGTTATCAATGTGGATGTATCCTTCCTGCCTGCATGCTGCCAGGTGTCGTCCCTGCCTGCTGGCAGAGCTCCACTCACCAGGCATGGCCTTGCAGTTATGCAATAGGTGTACCTGACTGCTGGCCCAGCAGAAAGCTCCTAAGGCAGTAGTTGACCAAGACAGTAATAGCAAAACCGTGTCTCTCAAGTAGAGCCCTTGGTGAAATTCCCATTGATTTTGTTCTAACTGTTCCAAGTTTTCAATATCATATGAGAAAAATGAAACAAGAAAGGACTTGATAGATGGATGGATGGAGGGATGGATGGATGGATGGACATCGAGTACATCAAATGCCCTGCTGACATTTAAAATGCTGCCTGATCTAATGCAAATATTCATACTTAGGGGTGAAAAAGGAGACAAATGTACATATAATGACAGCTGCAACTCAGGAGATGGTGACCAACACTGTCTCCATGACACTGGAGGTCTAAATTTTATCCAGAGCAAATCCAGTTCAGGCCAATTACAAGTGGATAATAATTTGCTCTTTTTAGCCCTTTCTAAGACTCCTTGTCTCCTGAAATCAAGTCATGGAAAGGTAAACTTGTGAAAGCCATAGAAGTTATTTATCTTCAGAATGCAACTTGAAATTTTACTTTGTATAGAGGCTGACCCACTTCACTGCTGCAACTGCCCAGCTCACTCCACTGGGGAGCAGGCTGCTTGGTTCCCATTGCCTTGACCAGCTAGAGCTTGGTTTACCTTTAACTTTACCTTGGTTTCTGTCCATGCTTTGGTCCTTCCAGCTTACACCGGTAGTGCAGGATGAACAACATCCATGTGTGGGTTAATGGTCAAGCCTGTCTGCCTGCAGCGGAGTACTTGGTGTTGGATATTGGGCAAGTTGTTGATATCTCTCTACAATTCAAGTTGGTCAGGTCCCTATGACAATTGACAGCGTTAATAGCTTCCAAATAATGGAGAAGTTCTTGGAAGTTAATCATGAGACATGCTATGGTTGAAAAGAAGGTTTTTCTATCATTTGTCCACTGAGCAATTACTGTATGTGGTTGTCCAAGGTTTTAGTCTTGCACTGGGAGGTTGATCCTTTGGCTACTGAAGACAATGGTAGTTTAGTCTTGCTCTTGAGTGAAGCCTGAGTCAGGACCAGAATTAACTTCAAATCAAGGGTGAGATAATACTATAAGAGATAAAGAACATAAATGGGCAAGAGAAAAACTGGTGTGTTGGCTGGATGTTTCCTAAACAGTTTGTTTCATAATTCTGAAATTCACAGTTTTTTACTTTGTGTAAACCACTAGTACCTCCCCATTTGGATGTATAGAATTTATTAGGCAGTCCTTATAAACAGGTTCAAAATTGATCACAGAGGTATCCTTCCCTTCATAAAAAATTCATCTTTATTAAAAGTCAAGTGGTGGGGAAGACAGTTTTCCCGTGTCCATTGTCAGATGTTTAGTTACTGGCCTAATCAGTGACAACTTGAGAGTTTAAGATTTATGACCTGACAAAAATTAAACATATCCTTCTCTCAGAACATTGTTCTGGAGAGGGTAATTACACAAATACAGGCTAAGCTTATTATCTTTCTTTTTCTTGTGCCATCTTCCCTCCCTCTCTTCCTTTTGACACTACTACATTTCCTACATGTGTTCAGTGAAGCTGAAAATGATATTTCGATAATGGGCACACACTGAACGTTTAAGGGGGTTGGTTGACAATGTGAGACTTTGTTAAGGAAAAGAGGATACAATGAATAGCTATAATGGGAGGCATTAATGAAGGGACTGCTTTTTTTTTTTTTTTCCCCTGAGGAAGGCTACATCTTAATGCTTCTCAGGTTTCCTTCTCTATTTATACAGTGCTGTGGAGGTCAAACCTCAAGTTAGGCCTTTCCTGGTGATGTGTAATGAAACTTAGGTCACTGAAGAATTTGTTGAGCATTTTTTAGCCTACATGTATTCTACCCGCAGGAGATTCTGCCTTCTTTTTTTTTGTGTGTCCTCCTCCATTCTCCCTCTTAAAATATTTTGCAAATGAAAAATGAGATGAAAAAATGAAATTGAACTATCAAAGATGTCTACATCTCCATGACTGATATAATTTGCATTCTGGTAATATCTCGGAGTCTCAGTCTGGGACAGCACTGTGTGAGGAGCTGTATAACCTCATAGAAATACAGATAAGTCCCACCTGCAGAAGTTTACAATCTATTGTTTATATAACTTATTATTATTATAATTATTATTATTATTATAAAATGGCACTAAGGCTGTTTATCCTCATGATGTCAAGAGAGCTATTGTCATGAAAACTCACCTGAAAATTTAGTTAAGAGAAAATCTAGGGGTTTGATTGCAATGGTTGGTCAGAGGTGGCTGCTCTCAGCACTGATATATCTGTTGCTTTCCCCTTTCTTATCCCAGGTTTTCCCAAGGGCAACAGGAGCAGCAAACCCAGCTTTTTGTTACTCTCTGATCCCACCTCGACCCCTCCTATGACAGACTCATCCTGGCACCAGCTTGGCTCAGGGACCTTCACTATTGGAGTGGAAAATACAGTTCCAGCCATGTTTCTGTGAAACCTTGAAGCTGCTGGAGATGTGAGTACCTAGATTTGCTTTACTCTCTGTTTTGTTGTCTGTGATGAAGTCGCATACCATGAAGTAAACAAGTATTAATTTTTCTGCTGAGTGCTGGTGGATTGTAAGCCTGATGAGCAGGTATAGGGCAGGGAAAGAGAGGGAAAGTTTTCTCCTTTAGCAGAAGCAAAGTAGTAGTAATGTTTTGCCTTATTGCTGAGTTGCTTTTCACAAGAATAGCACGCAGAAGAAACCCACGCTTCAATACCTCCATTTCCTTGATGATGGAGAAATCCTGAGACGAGTTATTCAGTGTCCACATCCTTCCTGTTGTGAGCATCCTGTCCACAGCAAAGGAGGCTTCTTAATGAAATAAGTCTTCTTTCTTTCTGTTTCTTTTTCTTGTTCCCTCCTTCCTCTACACTGCAGGTTGTAACTCACCTCCTCTGTCTGCCCAGAGAGGCAGGGGAGGAGGCACACCTCGCTGTACAGGCCATTAAGCTCAGAAGTGTCATTCCTGAGGTCCAGGACCCTATGCTTTAGGGATTTAGTGTCTGGATTGCTAGTGTGGGACATGAATCTGATATGCACTTGAGGTCAGGGTCATTGAAGCTGACATTATTTCTTTACTGCTGTTGCTGTTGAGGAGAATTAACCAAATTCCAGCCTCAGTTTCCCCTGAGTAAGTCAAGACTGAAATCCACTGCCTCCAGAGGAAGTCTGTTGTTGTAGCAAAGGGCTGTACTACCTGTTACTTCTAGCAGTTTGTTGGGTTTTTTTTTTTCCCAGTTTATCTTTCCATATTTATTTAACATCATCCATATTGTGACAGAAAATGTCCATGTTGACTCAGTTTTAAAGATGCTAGATTTGAGTTGGTTTCCACACTCAGACATGGGCATCTAAGGTCATGGGTATCTAAGGAGCAGAGAGGTCAAGACTTTTTAATAAATCCACCCATTGCACCTAATTAAATAGCTGCAGAAGACAGGGACAGTTACAAGAACCAATAAGCACATGTACAGAGATGGGATGATGAAAAAAACAAAGTTGCTGATCTTCAATAAGCAGGCTTTTTTTTTTATTTTTAATATAATGCTATATTACCACATATGGTGAAATGTGCAATGTTGGGGAGCTAGCTCTGAAAATGGTTCTTTTACTATCTTTTAGTAACATCAGATGTCTGTGTGGTGAGAGGGAGGAAAGGACCGTAGTCGAACTGGGAATTGGACTCTGTGGACTAGTTGAGCCCCAAAGCTGTAACAAAGTCTCTTCCCTTCATATGGCACCACCTGTATTATTAACTGACACGTAGAATGGAAGGTGCTCTGAGTTTTCTGATACTATAATTCCTTAACCATCTGTTTGATGTGACACTGACATCATGATACTGCTGCTTATGCCACATTGAGTGTTAAGCCATTACACAAATAATGTAACAAAACCACTCTGCTTTCTGTTGTTGGTGGTCTGTCTCTGAAATAGCCAAACACAAGTATTTTGTTGATCCATCTCAGCAAAAGACACCAGATGGGCTTGAGAGCCAGAGCACAGACTTATTCTCATGATCTCACCAGACTGTGGGCAGAAAACATGTTAATGTGATTGGAGACCTGTAGGGATATTGTTGCGCAAGTCAGTGACGGGATATAGGAGATTTCTGTACTTGGGTGTAGTAGAAATTCCCTGATACATCTTCATAATGATACAATATTATGTGCTCACATTATAATTATGTATTCATAGTACAATTCAACTCCAAAGTAAAATTATCCTGTGAATAACCCTGGCTTCCTACCTGCTATGGATGTTCATGACAACGATGACCACAGTCAGAAATGGCACAACCTGTGACGAGCGCTGTCACAAGTAGATGTCATAGCCACATCCCTTCTCCTCGTTCATTGCGTCTGTTCCAGAAAGGCTGGTAACATCCAAACATGCCTGTGCAGGGGGACTCCTACTCTCCTCAGGAGCCCATCTTTCCCTGGCCAAGCGTGGGAGCTGGGATGTCACCTGTTGCAGAGAATGGCTTACCAGGAGATCCTCCTTTTGATAATGTTGCTGAGCTTGGTATCCCAAAGTGAGGAAGCGGAACTTGATGGCCTGGGGGATCTGACACTGGAGGACTCTATTTCCACAGAAAATTGAGTGATCACAGAATTTACAGCTTTTGATGTGGTGTTTTTAAAGACAGCTTTGAGAGTTATACCTTCTACGTTGCATGGCTGTTGAAGGGAACCAGGGAGCAAAGTCATTTTAGATGTATTCTAGAATCTCAGGCTCTGTGTTCAACAACAGGTACCAAACCCATACACTTAGTAGTTCACACACTGATATGGGTCTTATATGACAGAAACAAAACCTTAATAGGGTGATCTGGCCATTCCATGGCAATGATACTTAAGTCTTTTTAACTTCATCCTAAAAGCCAAGGCAAAGAGGGATCTCTGCAGTGGCACTGAGGCAGCTGAGCTGGGATCTTAGTGATGGGAAACGAATGTGACTCAGATCATCTGCCCCCTGAATAATCCAGCGAGAGCCAATTTCCCTCCATCCACTCTGCCAGGAGCCCATGGCACTCATAATGGAGACATAATGGCAAGGTGTATGCAGTTCAACAGAAATCCCACAGCACCTACTCCCTTTCCCAGTGGCACCTGGCTAGCAGTGAGTTTTTGACAGCAGGGAAAGTGTCTTCCAGACTGGGAGTGCTGTGGAGCAGCTCAGCTCTGTTGGAGCTACTCTCTGCCCCAAAAGATGCTGATCCTGATCAGCAAATTGATTTTAGTGTCAAAAGACTGTGAGAGTGGTTGAATTCCCGTTATGTTTTCCTTTGCTTTCTACTGAATGTTGCATTCCTGACAACCTGGTGCCCATGAGAGGGGAAAACATGGGTGGAAACAGCTGTGGTCAGAGTGGTGGGACTGGATGTGACTGCACCATGTGGTGCACCACAGCAAAGGGCCTCTGCTCACCTCTCCTGGTAAAGTCAATCTGTGTGAGGAAGAATGGTTTCTGTGCATCTCACACTTTTCCTCTTTCATTCTTTGGAGGAGGATGTGGCCTAGAAACCTCTGTGTGAAAGGGTGTGCACCGGTGCCACTGTGTGAGTCACAGGTTAAAGTGTTGTCAAGTGTGGTGCACAACAGACGCTGCACTGTTTCGCTGTGGTCCATCAGAGGGTGAAAGGTGGACAAATACCAAAAACCTTCATGTGTGTTCACTCCCATCGAGCGGGTTTGTATCATTCCAGAGAGCTGTCATGGCCTGACAGGCCATCTATTTATCACACATCCTCTCCCTCTGGCACTGCCAGCAGTCAGGGTCATCCACCTAACACATTAGCAGATTTGGTTTGCTTCTTCAGGAAGGTTTTGAGGTCCACAGAAGAAAGAATCACTGACAAACACTAAACCGGAAACTGGTTTCTTAAATTTTTAAGTATCTGTAATCCCACCTTTTCCAAGTCAAATAATTTGTAGCTGTTTGGGAAACCAACACTCACCCTGTCAGGGGACTTTCTGGGTGAAGGACAAAGCACAGCGTCAGAGTTGCTCTTGGGTGTGGATGGAAATAGGCTGGTGCAAGCCACGTGTAAAGTACGTGCACAAAGCTTTTATACAGGGCAGGTGGGACCGAGTTAGAATTAAAATGTATGGAAATGCTGCCGGACACATGCTGTCTCCTGCACTTCATCAGTTGCTTCCCACTCCCAGGACCACACTGCTCATTCTTTCTTCCTCAACTTTAATTGTAAGGAGAATAAAGGAATGCAAAGCAGTAAAAGCACACGGGAGTGCAGAACAGGGGACATCCTTAACCCCTGCTATTTCCATTATATGCCTTTTGGACCCAGGGCTTTTTGGCCTAAGTGCCAAACACCCATCCACCTGAGACGATCATTTTTGCTCTTGTGCTCTGCGTTGCTCTTACATACTACAAAGCAGATGCCTTTGGAACCCACTGTTTCGGGGGTAAAATAAAAAGGATGATGACAACACTCGTGCACTTTTTCAGGCTGTGTACGTTTTATACCCCTGCACAGTTGTAAACAAGAAGCTGTAAAATACAGAAGAGCTGTCCTCAGGTGTAATAAATCGAGTATGGATTCGATCCAGCATTTTAAGAAAAGATAGCTCCACTTACTGCAACAGAGAACAGCGATGCCAGGATGAGATACAAATAGCTGTAATAATTTTTGTGGTTTTAAGACTTTAGCAGAGAATAATCATATATCAGGCTTTGGAAAACTTGGTGGTTTTCCCCACAGAAAACTACTCCACAGCAGCAAGTAAACCTGAAAGCAGATCACACATCCGGGGTGTTGTTTATAAAGTGACTGTCAAATTTGAGTCTACATCCTCTCACACATACCATCTGCAGTCACATCTTCTCCAGTCTGTCTGTGTGCTCTGTGTTTAAGGAAGGAGCTGCACAGAAATATTGTGACTTATCCCTGTTGTGTGGAGAGGCTACACCTCCCATTTCGTTGTGTTCACTTTGATCCTTCCTGCTTGTTACTGGCTTGGGATGAAGGTTCAGCCTCAGCCGTGTATTTCTTAGAACTTACGCTCAGACTGGCATGTAAAGGAGGAGGTAGAGCTTTGATTCTCTGCTGCTCTGCAGCTGGTTTAGTCATTTGCACCAGTGCAAAACAGACACGAACCGCCACTCAGGCAGAGCGGTGAATGGTTATACAAGGTGTGTTGGCAGTGAAGAATGAGACACTGGGAGTATTGACTTACCGGACCATGAGTGAGTTTTCGTTGTTTCTTTTAGAAATGTTCACAAAGTTTTGTGCCAAGAGCAAAGATAAACAAATTTATCATCCAACAGTAGAAGGGGGGGGGGGGGAAATCACCGCTCCGGAAATTCAGCTCTACAAGCTTTTGTAATGCTAAACATAAAGGGATAAAGGAAGCAATATTCATTTTATTCCTTGCTGTGGTGGTGGTGGACATATATTAGCTACTGGAAGCCTCAAAGCACTACTTAAGGGATTACAAACACCGTACCTGCAGCTCAGCAGTCACTAAACTATTGCCACCTCCAGCCTGCACTAAGGTGGTCATTAACATGGTCTTAAATACTGATTGGGATTGTCTAGCAATTATTTTAAATTGCAAAATGACATTTAATGGAAACTATGTGATGATCTGAATGTCTTACTTCAGGGGGGAAGTGAACTAAAGAGGAATATTTTTGCATTTGAATTTACTATGATTTATATTAAAGAATTAAACATTTTGAAATTAAAGGAAAATATTTAAAATTTTTGTATCAAAATATTTTTTAAAAGGGAAAGCTCGGAAAAGGTATTTGGATGATATGATCAGAATCCTTCTTAATTCTGGATTTCTACCTTTCACTCAGTATTAGGCTGGGAAAAGTCTAAACTGAGAATTGCTTGTGGATTGGAAAAACTGTTTCCTGCCCACCTCTCTTGGCAAACCACTATGTTTCTGGCTTGCTGCTGAAACTTCAAAAAGCAGCAGGCGATAGCTGGATCAGAGTTGATCTTCCAGCAAATGAGAAATCCTTCCAGGATATACATTTGTTCTGTAACATGTTCATGGCCATGGGAATGTTTTGAAAGGTGAGGTTTCTGTAATAACTCCTGTGGCTTCTTCACCGTGGGAAGGTAAGCACACGATAAACATGCTCTCTTAGTCCCTTTCCACACTTGTGTTTGCTCTTCTGAAGGAGAAAAACATTTATCTGATGGATTTTCATATGGGAAATGGCAATATCATTGCAGCCTTGTGTTGCGGCTGTGGGGACTTGCAGAACACTGTTGATTCCAGTTTCTATGATGTCTTGGATCTATCTTCACCATCTTTCCCTATGAGGAAGGAGAAATCCCAAGAAAATTAAAATCCAAACCTGTACCGAAACACTTTTCTGACAAAGTCCAGAAACCCCCTGGAAGAGTGTGTTCAGAGGAATTGACCTCAAATCAGAACTGTGTCTCCACTATCTGCAGGAGAAAGCTCAGATATCTGCATTGGTACTCAGAAGACCTCAGCAAGGTTATAATTTCTAACCCCAGACCTCCTTTGGAACCAAATCCAAACATCTCTGTTTGTTGCTCTGAAAGAACTGAATGAGAATAATCTTTGCACTTACCTGGTCATCCTGCTATGATGGGGATGTCCCCCACTAGTACAGTACCAATACTCTTCACAGCTCCCATCAGAAAAAGGTGAACAAAGCCTCAACACCTGCCTTGAGTTTTGATGCAGTGTCTACCATGAGAGCAAGCAAGGGAAACAGCCATAGTCAAAATGGGAAAGGAACAAATGCCTAAACAAAACCAAACCTATAATATAGTTCTTTTTGGAGAGGAATGAACTATAATGGGGGGAGAGTGGAAAAGGAAAGCTCAGCGTGGTCCTTTGAGCTCTCTAGTCTCCCGAAATAGACTGAAGAGACAAGACATGGTCTTCTGATCTGGGAAGGTTTTCTCTTCTTGAGGAGACATTTGACCTAATGGCAAATACCTCCAGATCCCAGTGTGTTGATCTCTACAGCACTGATTCTAGGCTTGATCCTCAGGTTTTAAGTACTTTGCACAAGACAAAATCCCTGTCTGTTCATTTGTCGACTAGTGCTGGAAATGCAGGTTTCCTCTTGCAATGGATGCTGTTCTAAGTTAACTCATGTTTGCAAGACACTTGGGAGAGGGGGTTCTACACGGTGCAGAGATACCCAGGCGAGTAAGGTCTCCCTTCTTCAAGTGGAGCATCACACCAACCCGGCTGGCTCAGAAATCGGGGCTGTTTTGCCAGTTCACTTGTCTGACTCTTGATCATATCAGTGGAGAGCTGTACTAGGAGATGAAAGAAAGCAGCTCTTTATCGGGTAGTTTAATTTCTCATTACCCAGAACCAGTTCATGAGTGTGTCTTTGTTCCCCCTCTGCCCTCACAAGTGCAGAAAGGATCAATCCCAGAAATATTTAGAATTAAGAAGGGACTTCTCTTTTTCTCTCTCTTGCCATCCCAGGCTTTCAGACTGGGGGGGAAAGGAAGGGGGGAATGCAGGGTGTCAACAACAATAAGCAGGAGGGGAAAAGATGCCTGGCACTCAGAGAGTTCAGACTGGGACAGTTTGATCTCTCCCAGAGCACTCTCGGTGCTTGAAGATCACTGCTTTTGACACGTTTCTCCGGCTGCTGAATGAGAGGATTTACTTGGGTGAAATTTAGGCCCGAGGGGGACATGAAAATCATATTCATAATTTGAAGTGACATGTGATTCAGGATTAAAAAGCTGGCTGGCAGAGAAAAGAGCTGAGGTTATCCTTTTGAGCTGTGCTAATGCAGAAAACTGTGTTTTTAATCCTGTTTTAAAAAGGCCTAGAAGGTTTCCAGCTGGGGCAGTTAGAATATAAAGGAGCAGTAAAGATGAGGAATCCCTTTTTCAAAAGGAGGGAAAAAAAAACCCCAAAACAACAACAAAAGATCAAGTTCTGCTTTTGTTTTTCTCTGATAGGAGTGTTTGAAAGCCAATACAGGAGGTTTTTTCAGCCACCATTCCTTTGTCTGACTTCTTAAAACACCACATGCAGCAGGAGCGGTCAGTGGGACATGGCAGAGGTGACTGCCAAAGGAGACGCTGGTGCTGAGGGGAAGGCTCCTAGGAGCTGGGATTACAGATTTGCGTTTTTCTCTGGGGGACTGGGGCTCCAGCAGCAGTTTCTCCATTTCTGACATTGCCCAGGAGTTCCTTGTCCCTTGTACTGAGCACAGAGAAGAAAGGTGCCCCTCATCACATTGAATTTAGGGTTGTGTGATTAATCTCTGCCCTTTCTCGCATCACTGTTCCCAAGAGGCTCTTAATTGTAGCAAGAGTGTGTGGTGACATTACTGCTTATTGTGCCTATTTTACTAATTTTAAGGGTTTGCTTATCTTCCTCCAGCTCCTTATTTTTATTTTTTGTCTACCATTCTAGCTCTTCTTCCTTCTTTTCTGACAATATTTTTTTTACTTTTTTCATTAATTTTCAGTACTTTGGGGCAAGAACTCACTTTTTTTGTATAGCTTAAAACATAGCAAATGATGGTCCACAGAGTTCCAAAGAACATGACATACTGGAAGTTAGTAAAATGCATCTCAAAGTAATGTGCACAATGAGCAGCAAATTACACGATCGCCAATTAACATGTTAAAAAAGTGGTTTTCTATATTTCAGTAGATTCTGAAATATTTATGTTATTTCTTCTGTAATTTGTCAAAATTGTATTTCACAAAGAAAACTTTAGGGTTAGTTAAAATGTTCTGGTTTGATATACTTGGGTTGATTTGTGTGAGATTTTTTTTTTGGCCTTTCTGTCTATTACTATTTCACATAATGTCCATTTCGAAACATAGGTTCTAATGAAACGAAAAAGAAAAATCATTGTGCTCTGAAAAATGTCATATTCTTTTTCTGTTTTTCAGAGTGGACTTTCATTCCTTCCTTGCCTCCAAAAAGCCCTTTTTAATTGAAATAGCATTTTCTAATAAAAATCAGCACTGGCAAAAATAAAGCAAAATTCTGCCCAGCTCTGTTCAAAGTCTGTCACTGGAGCAAATCACATGAGACCAAGGTTTCAACTTCCCTGTCCCTCAAGATACAATTATTTCCTACTGTTCTTTTCCCCTCTCTGGAAAACTCCTCAGCTAAGACAAAAAGAAATGATCCAAAGCTAGAGGAAGTCAATGAGAGCTCTTCTGTGTATTGACTTTGGGTTTGGGGAAAGCTCTGGATCAATAGGGTGCTATTATTAATCTAATAGCCTATATATAGAGTTTAAGTGTGCCATCATATGAGGTTTTTAAATCATTCTATAGAATTCAGTAGGAGCTTATTTCATTACATTTTCATGGCTAAAATTGAATACTTACTATTTTTATCTCTTGCTCACCCTGTTGAGGCAATATGGCTAAGGCAACACGCAGCCTCTCCAGCATCATTGCTGGACGCTGAATTCCCATCATGTAGATTTGTTCAAATTCTTCTGATAAATATGAAACTGAAGGAGAAACAAAAAGATTAGGGACTTCAGGGACCTACCCTGAGGATATGATCTGGCCTATAAAAATCTGTACTGAAGCAATGCCACGTGAAAGAATGAGCTTTGCTGGGCACTTCCGTGGCCCTTTCCAGCTCACAGGATTAGCAGTCAGGGCAGAGGGAAACCACACCAAAACCCAAACCTCTGTCCCAGCACTCTTTTCAGTAAGATGAACACATCTGCTACTGGATCATTAAGAGACCATAAACATGTAACAAAATGAAGCTATTTTTTACCGAGACACTTTTCAGGGTAGAAGAGCACTTTCCATGTGACAGATCTGGCTGCAGGCCAGTGGAGGACACAATCCTCCGGGGAGTTTCATTCCCATTGCTGGGTACACTAAGAGTAAGTACATAGTGCATATTATATGTAGTCAGGGAAGCAACTTCTCCCTTGGGTTCTTAATAGAGTTTCCTGTCTTAACAGCTTCATTGGTAATTTTTCCTGTCTTAACAGCTTCATTGGTAATTTTTTATTTGTTTTCTTGCTTCAAGTGATGGTGCATCACAAACTGGACATATTTGCCGATCATCTGCGTCGCCGTCTCCAAAAAACACCATCTGGGGGGACTGAAGGGAAATGACCGATTAGGTTGTATAGTCTGCCAGAGAAGATAGTGTGTACTGCACAATGCTGCATGGGCTAAGGAGACCTTACTGTAGGTGCTCAGCCAGCAAGGTATCGCTGAAAATGTTATTTGGAGCACAGTAGAGGAAGTGCCATCTTCCAGTCTGGGTGTCTAGTTGACTGTTTGCATGTATGATACCACAACTGTGGTCACGATTAACATAATTATATGGGCAAATGAAACGTGCAGTTGCTTGTACAGAGTTGCAAAAATCTGGGCACAGGTAATTGCCAAAGACCACAGGGAGACTCTGCTCAGAAAAGGAGATGTAGTTTCATCCCCAGGCTGGGCTGGAGGACATGCTTGTCTCCTGCCTGGTACCTCATGTTTTCCATCTCCTCATTGTCTGTCTTGGAGGAAAGTAGGCTGAATCCTGTCCTGGGCACCTCCTCTTGGACTTGCATACTTAGCCTAAGTTTCTGAATTGCTATTGAAATCCAAAAAAATGATGAGGCAACCTCTTTGGATAATGTTGGATGGATCTGCACAGGGAAGACACTATAAATAGTATCATCACACGTTATTAACTGCATTCTCTGAGAAACCCAAACCCAACTGAGGTCATCTTTATTCATAGGAAGAAGTCCTAGGCATATTTGCAGAGTATTTATCTACTATCTCTGGCCAGTATTACTTAACAGTTGTCTTTTCACTGTGTGTACAAGAGTTGACTGTTCTATCTGACAGCTTCAAAAATGAGATTGAAAAGTTCATTCTAAGATATAAGAAGTATCCAAAATTATCTCAATATAGAAAAAAACCTAGAAGCTTGATAAAAGTCAACCATAAGACTTTTTAAGAATAAAATTTTGCAAATTATACTCACAATTCCATTGTTAAAAATAAATTTAACATTATTATCTTATCATTATTCTCCGAGTTTATAAAAATTACATTAAACGTGATTTAAAAACCCTTTCTATATTGCGTTGCAATTTCAGACCAGTGTAATCATGCCATCATTGCAAAAAAAAATTTCACAGACACACAAACTTTTACAAATGTATTTGAAAACAACCGTTTATCGGTTTGTAGATTATTTTAAGTGTCCATGGTGATCAGAGTGCAATAAAGCATCATAAAAGACCAGTGAAAATTTATAAAATAAAAACCACTCTGCTTTTATTAGTATTATGAGAAAGACAGACCATTTTCTCTGAATATGTAATTTTTATTCTGTCCCCTTAATTTACATGAATAATTGAAATAGATTCAAGCAATTCTGTGCTCCTATGATTTTTCAGGATTAGAAGAAAATGTACTGTAAGAAAAGACGAATGAATGCAATGCTGCAAATCATAATAGGGAGAAATCTGTGAGAAATTACTAGTTTCTCTGATTTTCAAAGAAATATTAAAGGAAATACCTGAATTTCAATTTATTTTTCATCCCAGACTTTGAAGTATACAGTTATATAACTTAAGTCGAGAGTAAGGAGAAAGAATAAGAGTGGTGAATGCCCTAGAAACTCAGATTTAAATCCTAATATTTGAGCTCAGCTTTCAGGCCCAACAATGGTTGCAAAGCGAACGTTTTTAAACAAGATTAGATATTTGCTGCGCACTTCCTGAAATATCTTGCACAGATATTTAAAAATGTACTGATATGTGTTACGTGCATACATATGCAATTTAATTAGACTGAGGAACTCGTGTTTCATGTGGCCATGAGCCATCAGGTATTGAGTGTAATGGAAACTTCCAGGAAGGTGGTTTTCCTCACAGTGCTCATTTCTCCATCCACCCACATCTGCCTGGCCAGCAGCATGAGGAATCATCTTGTAACCCCTTCTGGGCTTGAGGAATAACCTACAGACAGCCTTTGCAGAGGAGTGTCATGTAAAATAACTGGAAAGCAGCTCTTTTGTTTGAGATGTTGCTGGAGCACTTCAGCTGGCCCAGTAGTCGCACCATAGTTGCCTAAGGTTGGACAGCTTAGGCTCTGTCTCTCCAGTGTACTGGGGTGTACTAGCCTAGGTGCCTCCATCTCACCTCGTTTAAAGATCCTTCTCCATGCTTCAGGTAATCTAGATTTTCTCTAGATGAGTATTGTCCAAAGTAAATTCTTCCCATCTACTTCAGGACAGGATGAATCATGTTTTGAAAGTGTCCACCCTATGAGGTGAATGACGTAGGTGAATAACGTAGACTAGGTTCAAATAACCTGTAAACATTGAAGTCAGGGGAGATGAGTCCCAGCCAGGGCCAGTCCTGGCCATTTCCTTGCTACCTGCTGAAGGAACAGTCAGGTGTACAGCAAAGACCAGGACACGGGGCCACACCCACCTCCAGCTCTCCAGCGCTGTCTGTGAAGGGAAAGCACCACACAAAGACTGAAGTCACTTTATTCAACGTTAGAACCTGGCACGTGACTCCTCCATCCAGCCAGAGCTGTGAGTCACAAGCTAAGCCCTGAAGTTACGAATACAGCTCTATGTACAATCAGGTTGCATATTTTGCAGCGTATTATCCCTTTTGGGTTTGGCAAATTGAAGCGTCTCTGTCGCAGGCAGAGTAGGAATTACGATGAGCTTTTCCCAGCTGGACTTCTTGTAATCGTCGCAGGGATAAAGAGTTCCTCGAGACTCCAGATCTTTCCCTGTCAGGCTCTAAGCTTGTCTCTGGCTCCGTTGAGCTTGTCAGGGTTTTATTTACAAGATTCAGCTAAAAATCTGTCCTGCCAGACTAAGCCAGGCTGTTTCTGCTTGTTTCTTAATCTCCAGGCTGCCTCCTTCCACATGTGAAGGGACATTGAGTTTGTTTAAGGCCTGAGGCAGACGTAATTACAAAATTTAGGCAGAATCCTGAACTGACCCCAAAGGTCTTCCTACTCAGACAGAAATCATTTGTCATAATGAGCCTACTCGTAACCTGCTGACCCTTGGAGCTCAATTAATTTCACGCAGGAAAAGTGTTCACAGCCCCTGGACCCTGCTGCAAGGAGGGATTTGCCCGGTGATGTCTCCCACTCACACAAGCCCATGTGGGCAAATGAGCTTAGAAATTTCTCCAGAGAGAACAAACAATGATAAGGCCTTGTTTTTAAAGCAGGATGGTAAAATGAGGTATTTCTGTGTTCGGTCATTGAACAAATGTGTTTTCCTTGGAAAAATAAGTATGCAGAAAGGCATATAAGAAGAGAGCACGCTGCAGCGACAGCTCTGCCAGGGTACATCGCTGGGACAGAGGGTGGGAGCTCTCCTGAGGGCACAAGAAATAATATGAATGGTCTGCAGTGGAATTAAGTAGTTGGGGCGAAATGCTGGAGCAAAATGTCCATACTGCTGTGCATAGGCAGAGCTGGAGTTTGTCTGCATTGTACTGCACTGGGTCAAGCAGAAAGCATTTTGGGGTCAAAATTTACTGAAGATGAGCTGCCTGAATTTGAGTTCTTCTCTTTCTCAGCTACTGGCATAACCCTTGGATTTTTCTATTGTTTTGCCTGAGTAACACACAAATTAGAGCAAGAATAGAGCTTTAATCTGATTTTTTTTTTTTTTTTTTAATGTATGTTTTCTGGTCTTTGTCATCTCAAATACTTCAAAGGAATGCCTCTGCAGTTCAGTAAATGAAATTAAAATCTATCTAAACTACTATCTAAAATTAGCTGTCTTGTGCAAGCTGGGTGTGGGGATGACAGGGAACAGATGAAAAGGGGGTTCAGATCACTTGGATCAGTGAATATTCAGTCAGATCCTGTAGCAGGCTGTCTGTTCTGTTATATGAGAAGGTTGCACTGGACCCACTTGTGTTGGAATAGATGTTACTAGCCAGAATAATAAAAATCTGGCCTGTTCTATCTCTTGGCATGGTCCAGCCAGCCTATTTAATTAAGATGAAAAGCACAGTCAAGAAGATAATTCAAGAGACATCAGTCATCATAGACAATATGAGGCAGTGATTTTTTTGTATCAAATCATTGAACCTGCTTATGCATTTGCGGGAATGCATGTGGCTAGACTGGATAATCCAAGAGGATCTTTCCAACAACCATAACTATTTGCACTTACATAGCACCTTTTGGCCACGGATCTCGATGTCTATAAATCTGTAGGCTCAGAGGTTAGAGCTCAGTAATGAATTTGAGAGCCATGTGATAAATTGTGTTTATTATGCACTTTCCTTATACAACGCTCGCAATAGATTTTCACTAGAAACAAGTCCTGGGCTGTGCAAGCTCTGCTGGGAGCTCAGCTGCTTTCATCTGAATCAGCCAGAAAGCTGTCTTAGGGAAATCCCCAGATGGCACAGAATTGGCATCCCCTGTTCTTTACCACACAGCCTTTTGGCATAGGAGATAGTAAGGGAGTGAAGTACAGTGCACAGCCATTAAGCCATGGCAGTCACTAGCTGCACTCTCTTTTGGAAATTCAGTCAAACTTCTCTAAGTTATGCAAGAATGGGCTTTGGATGCTACTGGTCTCAAGCCCTCTGAGAGCAGAGAAAGGGCAGTGGATTGCCTCTCCCTCCTCTTCTTCCCATTTCACAGAAAGAACAGGCTCACCATTCAGGACAGAGCCCCAGGAGTTACACGCAGCATCTTACGTAGTGCCAGTGTGAAACAGCTTCCACACAGACCACTCTCCCTGGCCCGATGTGCGCCTTCTGTTCAGCTTGTTTAACTGATGACACCATTTTTCCCCTGGCTTGTGCAGTCTGACAACATTCAGAAGCTGCTCTTCCCCTTAACTGTTGTCTCAAGTGCTTTTGCTCCTGAAGATCACAAAGATAAAAATAATGCATGTTGAGTGTATATAAGTGTGTATATATGTGATACATGATTGCTGACCGTTTATGACATTAATCTTCACTCGCAAAGACAGAAGAGATAACTCATAAGTTATCCCTCTGCTCAACCATGAATATAAATGTCAGGCTCCTAATGGAGATGTTGTCTAATGAAATATCGTGAAATATGAATTGAGCCATGTGCAAATTTCATTTCTTCTTCCCTTTTGGGTTCAGATTGGGTATTTTTGAGGTGATGCTATCAGCACTGTGAAGAGCAGATGGAAAGATTCTCAATGTAGCATTAAGGATATAATCTCCATACTGTGGGATGCCTGGGGGGATGCTGGCTGCCCACTCCCATGGCATCCATAATTAAATTTACATTAAAACCAAATATTTTGGAGACCTCTTCTCTTATGAAGCCAATTTGAAGGTGCAGCTAAGGAAGTCTAAGACTATGAGAGACAACAGCACAGTCCTTAAATCACAGTGGTGTAATTAAATCGATGTAAAGTGGATCAAGTTACTTTGGTGCCAACTCAACACACTTAAAATAGTTTAAACCTTGTTTAAATAGGTTTAGCTTCATTTAGTAAATTACTATAGACAAGCCAAAAATTCTTTGCAGTTTACCATTGCTTCTGGCCTCATCAGCTTGTATGTCGCACTGGCTTATATCATCTTCAAGACATCCTTCCCAATGTGGAACTTACATCCTTATTCCTCCTTTTTCTTTGGTCTAAAGATGAGGGGATTCAACAGTGGTACAGTTTGCTTACAGAGAGGAAGCTCTTTCAGAAGCAGTACTGTGTCTAAGGGCAGATGATCATCTTGGAAACCTTGGTGGAAGCTCCTGGGAAAGAGTCCACCTTTCTTCCTTAGAAACTCCCAGCTCAGAGCAGCAATTGTCACCAAGAGCAGTCTAGTCTGCCCACTGACCTGCTCGTTTTACTCCTGGGCCTGTTTTAGTCTAAATCACACTTGTTCACATTAACCAGATCAGGGATTTTTGCTAACTTGACCTATCTGAACTGAAAGAAGCCCAAATGCTTTCCCACAACCAGCTCGACTGGGAGATCAGGTGGTATAAACCTCAGCAGAAGCGGCAGGTGCTGGTACACAGAGTTTCTTGGCTCACTTTAGCCTCTCCTTCTCTATTTGTCTGCTTGAGAAAAACATCATTTAATTTTGCTGAACCCCATCATCTCCTGCAGGGCTGATCTCTTAGTTTCAGTGGAAAATTGTAACTTGCCGCAATCCGATCACTGCGCAGAATGTCTCAGTACGTGTAAAAGCTGTGACAGATAATGCTGAAGTTTCAGCTGAGGCTTTACAAGGTACAAATACCTGAAGAGATGATCATTCAGAGGACTGTGTGGCTCACAGGGAGTGCTTGGGGACAGTAATCCCTCCAGCCCACCAACGCATTATGCAATAGTTGCACTGATACCATCATGCTTATCCTCACATTTGCCCTGTGATGTAGAGATGTGTTATTATCCCCACTTACAGCTGCAGCACAAAGGATGAGGGTAGAATAAATGACTTGCCAGAAGGCAGATGGGGAGTCTATGGCACAGAAGATTATAGGAGCTAGGTGACCTGTGTCTTGGTTTGGCTCTATGCCCAGAAAATCTCCTTTTCTTACTGTAGTTATCGTGCCTTTCCTCTGCAAAATGAAAATTTGTATAGAAATCTCTAGCCCTTTAAGGCTACAAACAGACACAAAAAAAATCTAATTCCTGGGTTTAAAAAAATACAAAGGAGCCCTTACTTACCCTGTAGGCCTGGGCATATTGCATGATTGTACTATATTTAAGAAATGACCCAGCATGAGTAATGCCTGTATTGTGATGTGGTGCAGTTTTGGCCAGGACATTACCACTGGCCTCTTTTTTCCACTGACGTGAGTCAGCTCAGGGTTATACATCCAGGACACTGATGGTGTTTAGTGGGTGCTGATCCTGATTATCTGGAGAAACCCGATAGATGAGGCACACCATTTGTGTACCCTCTTGTCCGCGTGGCATGTCTGCCCTGCTGCTCCCTGCAGCAGAGATGTTTGATGACAGAGCTCTGCAATACAGAGTGAGAGCTCCATCACATCATCATCATCCACTGACACAGGGTCTGCACTGGGCTGTTAAATTCCTTAAGTATTTATTGAAGCCAGGAGTGCCTCAGGCTCCATCCCCCCCCTCCACATACCTAGCTGAAAATTACTGCCAGCCTTTGCCACTGACCCTTGCAGAAAGCATTGAACCGATACCCCCTGACAAACACAGAGCAATGGCTCAGCCTTGCCAAATGACCCCCGGTGAGGTCGGCTTGACACTGTAGGCAAGGATTGATTCCAGGTAGCAGGTGAGACCCTTTCACTTCACTGCCTCTGGGACTCGGCCAAACGCTCTATGCTTCAGGCAAGACACACTGTGCATGGGGATAGGTGCCCCAGCAACTTGCAGTAGGGCCGTCTGGCCGCTCATTATCTTCTTAGGCTCACAATTGGTGGGTGCATTGGTGCTTTTCCTTGAGCACAGTTATTGGGGAGCAGCAGAAGTGTTTCGTGCTTCCCTGGGCAAAAATGGAAATGAGCACAATCTCCCTGCTTATAACCCCCCTCCTCCCCGACTGCCTCTGCTGTGGCTCCATCGATCTGCGGTGAAGATACTCCACATTTACACCACTGTCCAGAACGAGAGAGAATTTGATTTGAGGTAATTGTTGTCCAATGCAGTCGATCAGGCCTCTATCCAGTGCTTTATGGGAGCAATATTACAGCGGTAGTGATTTTGCTGTTGCAGTGGATTGCATCAATATACGCTGGAACTGATGTGTTAGGATCAGGAAAGTGACATTTACTGCAGGAGAGGGAGTATGTATTTGGCCCCAAATTTATCTGGGAGTCGAGAGACATAATTCTATCTTCAGTTGGAATCATTTATCCCTGCTCTGGGTCTTGCCAAGATAAATAAGCGCTTCTTCATGCTCAAATGTTAATGCTGTTGTGATGAGCAAAGGGTTCATTTATTCTTTAATCACTGTTCAAATTAAGCTGTTAAAATCAGGGACAAACTCAATTTCTAGGGACCTGAATATGTGCGATACAGGTCGTTACCTGCTCTCCATAGGCTAATATCAGGGAGGGTGGGGTACAAGTCTTCCTAATTTGTATTAAAATCAGATGGAGGACAAAGAAAAAGAGAGAAAGAAAATGCCTGGTCTAAATCTGGTCAAGGTTCTGAATCCCAAATCAAAGGAGTGAGACATCCACCATGATAAATGTTTTATGAAGAGCACACACAGCATGGTAATGCCCACAGAAATCTGACAGTTTTCTCTGCCTTCCCTCTCTCTGCTCTGGTTTCTCATCCATGCCTCAGGTCATACAATTGAGCCTTGTTGCTCCTGTCCTTGCCTGTGGTCCCTGATTCATCACTTTTCAGACATCACTTTGCTATGTCTAGAAGAAGCAAGCAGGAGAGACACAACTTTTCCTGAATTTTCTTGTCTCCATTTGTACTTCTGCTTCCAATTTACTTGCTGATCTTTTTCACTTCTTTTGCCCTTTCTCACCCATTGCATTGCTTCCCTCACCCATGTTTCATTTTTTGGTGTCTCTTGGGTAGAAGATGACCCCACAGTGAATTGGGGAGGAGTCCTTCTAGTGCTGAAGTGGTCGACCCTCACCTTGGCTTCCCCGAGCAGCCTCTGTATGTGTTGCAAATGCACACTTTTGAAAAGGTCCATACATTTCTCCCTGGTAGTGGACATTTTGGGTTTAGGGTGCCTCAAAATATCCTCAAGAGTTCAAATGGCTCTGAAAACAGGGCCTAGATAAATCCCCAGGTGCTTGTTACTGTTCATGGTGAGACCTTCAAGAGGGAACAGCTTGCTGCTTCTGTGGAGCTCTGGTGTACTATTATCCAGCAATTTCCACCCTTTGTTTAGGCATCTGGGGCAAGCTGTGGCTTTGCTGATTTTAAACGTGCTTTTCTAGGGTCTAAACTGCTGAGGTGTTTTTTGAAATATCACATGCTTTTGTTTCTTGTTTTCAATGTAAAGGATAACTTAGGGATGAAGAATCTCCACATCCCTGGGTAGACGGGTTCTGTGATTCATTGTCCTTCCTGTCGGAAATGTGCTTCGGCTTTCCTGTTGGAGTAGGCCTACTCAGAGCCATTATTTTTAATTTTAATTCAGCTTTATAGGAAGCCTTTCATCACAACTAACTCAAAAAGATGAGGACAGTCTTCCAAGTTTTTTCCCTCAGCCACCTACTACACAGTGCAGACGGGCAGAGCAGAGAGAGGATTCTCCATTGCATTTCTGCCCTTTCTTGAGTTTTCCTTGAAAACATTTCCTTTTCTGCATCAGAGAAGGATACAGATTGCACAGACCAAGTTGCACGTAAACTCCCTTGCAGTGGATCTACTTCTGCCACCAGGCCAGGACACAAATCTCAAGTTGCAAACAGAGCATGGCAGGGTCCCGTGTCCCAGCCTGGCATCAGCTTCCTCCCCAGAGGAGATTCCAACACAGCCTCCTGGACATAATGCTGCAAAGAAATAAAAATTAAAACTCGGTATATTTGCTGCAGATGACAAATGAGAGGATAAAGTAGAGTAGAGAAATTACCCAGGAAAAATAAAGTATCCCCCCCAGGAACCCGATCATATTTGAGACTGTAACTGGATCAGACAAACCACAGCCAGTGAAAGTTCAGAAATTCATTGTGCGCCGAAGAGCTGCAAAATATGGAGCTGTGGAGCTCTACCCAGCCTCTCCTGTGTACTCTCTCCTTGGCCTTGGAAATGTGCACCGTGCTCCTCGGGTTTGGAGTATGGCAGTGTGAGTATGCTTGTCCTGAACATTGCTCTGCTAGAAATGGCATGTTATTATGAAAGCACATGGGCAAGGTCTGGGGCAGCCTGCCCAAACGATTTATTGACAGGTCGACATTATCACAGCCAGCACTGCAGAGGGGAGGACTCTTAGGGTATTGAATATTCTACATTCACTTGATGAACTAGATTTTGCATGAATTATACCAAAAGGATCAACCAAAGCAAGTCTGTGTTAGGTTCTCAGCTCTGCCTTGAGATCTGCTCCACGAGACTTTTCATCTTTCTGCTTCTCAGGTCTGTTTTCCCAAGGTGAGGCATTGATTTTTCCTGTCCTCTGTACTTTGTCTTACCTGCTGGAATTGGCCTGGATTCTTACAGTGTTTCATGAGTATCAGCAAAGTGTTGTCCCATGTTCTGTTTCAACCTCCAAAAAAAACTACCACAAAACCACACTGTGAGGGGAGTTTTTGCCATCTAAGTGATTTTTTTAGCTTTTCATTTGAGTTATTCATTATTCTTCACAGAAAATCAGTGCCTATCAGAGAGGCTACAAAGGTTCTCATTTTAAATTTTGTTGTAATTAATAAAAACTATGCTATTTATATGAGCAGTGCTCTTCAGTGATCTGGTCATGTGATTACAGTATGAGCCATGGGCTGAAGAAGCCTCTGAGCTGGGCTATGAGGATGAAGGAAGCTGAAAAGCAGAAAAGTGAATGGAAAGCAGTGAGTAGTGAGACGGGGGAAAAATTGTCCATTCTTTGCACCAAAAACCATGCCAACCCTGGCTGGCTATTTGCAAGTCAGATGGGCTTAGCAGTTTGCAAGCAAAAATACGAGAAGGTCCTTGGATCCACAATGGCCAGCAAGCCCCTAAAGAAGGTTCAGATTGAACACTGAAAGCATACACATGAGCTATGAGGTAATGCTTATGGAGGTTTCCCGGGAAGAAGTGGTTTTTAAAGGCATAGTCTGTGAAAGAGAAAAGTGAGTACTATGGAAGGTGAAGAAGCATAGGAAAGAAGATAGGAAGAGTGAGATGTCCAGTATTCGGGAGGTGGGGATGGAGGAAATATGATCACTCAGGGACTGCAGATACAAGAAGTGAACTTTCAATTGATACAAAACACTGAAAGGAAACAAATGAGAAGAATCTCAGAGATGCTGGGCACAGATTAAAAAACAGTGTAAAAAAGGTTTTAGGGCATTTTGTCCTAAATGGAAAGGGACAAGTGAGAAACATGAACCATCCTAATTCTCTCTGCTTTTGAGCTTGTACAACAGGCTTGTACAGATGGGTTCCTATGTGTGGGTATTGGTTTTATCTGGAATTTATGACATTTTCGACTTACTGTCAGAGCATGATTTCCCTGTGCATTTTTTTTCTATTATTTTATTTTATTTTTTACTTTTTTTTTCAGGGCTGAATGGGTGCATGAAGGGCACATAAAGGTTTATGGAGTAAAAGCCCTAAATGCTTGCAAACTTTTACTATTCTTCCAGGGCCTATAAATATTTTTCTCAATCCTTCTCTTCAAGGCAATAAAAAATTAGTTTAGAGGTTAGCTGTGGGACACTTGACATGAGTCTGGCTCTCAACTCATTTTGAGGTTAAGGAAAAAAGTAGAACTGAAACAGCCCAGGCTGCCAGGGTGTTGCAATAGATATTAACATGCTCCTGTCTATAGGCCATACCCATCTGTAGCATAGTGAGTTGTATGGATGGTGAAGAGGCCATGTACATGTGCATTAGGCACTGCTCTCTCTCATAGGCATTGCTGAGATTTGCATTTTCAGTGGAGTGGCCTCCTTTTTAAAGGGCACCATTCGTATCTCAAAATATAGCCACACTCTGAACAAACCTCATAGATGCAAATGCTTGTTGCTGGTTGTCTGAGATGCAATTGGGGAGCTCAGAGGTTCAGACACTCAGCTTTGGAGACAGGGATTATTTCCTGAGTGCAAAGTTACACAAAAATGAAGTTTTATTTTACCAAAAACAAAACCGAAACCCATTTTCCTGTACTCATTCCACTGACAAGACGGGTCTCCAAACACAAAGTTTAATATGTGCCTTTAGGCCAAGAATATCTTAGTCACATTGCTCATAATAACCTGATTCCCACCTCTGTCTGGCCTCTGGGTATCCATACAGTTTGCTATGAGCCTTCATTTTGGGGGTTTGCTTAGCTGTACATCCTTGGGACAAATTTAGGAGGGTATTAGGAAAGCAGCTAACTAAGAAAAGCCATTCTGTGGCCCAAAGGTTCACAAAGGTTGCACAAATCCCTTCTTTTCCGTATGAGGGGTTTATGTGACAGATATCAATGTGGCATCTCGCAACCACTCCGCATGTAGCTGTGCTAATTCCCTGTCAGGATAAACCAAAGGAATTAATGCATGTTGACTTAGGGCTTTTTAAAAGATGTTCCCGGTCCAACAGCAGACATCCTTGTCTTCCTTCCCTTTCCCCTCCCTTCTGCATCTCTCTCTTCTCAGTTTGCAGCCCTGACCTAGAAGAACAGGGATTGTCCTTTCTGGCTGGCAGGTGATCAGTGATGTTGGAGATCTGGCAGCTGTAGTGGTGTCTGCCACCATCTGCGGGACCAGGAGGCTTCACACAGGTGCCTCCAAGAGAGGGGGCTGCACTCAGGATGGGGATCCGCAGGTTGGAAGTGAGCTAAGTTTTCCCCTGATTTATAAGTCAGCAAGTACAACGCCCACGCAGGAAGCAGAGCTTTTCAGCAGAGCAGCCGTGTGAAACTCAGCAGTTTTGGTTTGCGAGGGTACATATGAAAATATTTTTGGTGTCAGTTTTCCGGGACGATTCCAGCTTGTGAAAATTGAAGGCAAGCACTAACTTTCCTGTTCCGGAGCAGTTGTTGCTGGAATGTCTGAAGCTTCTCATTTCATCAGAAGTTCACAAAAATACCCTAAAAACAGAATTTCATGGGAACGCTCCTGAGACCCCTCAGCCTGGAGGTAGTAGGAGGTTTGCAATAACACATTCATTCATTTACTAGATTGTTTTGGAGGCAAACCCATTTCCAATGTAGATTTCTACACTAAGAGGAGAAGAGCGTCTACCTCACAGGGCTTTTTTTAATATAAGAAAGCCCATTTTTAGTGAGAAACACTCCAGTTATCTTTGAGTGCCAGGCATTCCTTTAGGAAAGCTGATCTAAACATACATAGCTGTTAAAGATTTAATGAGATCCCACTAGTATGTGTTGTGCATTTATCTAATGAGATCACATAGGTACTCCTCTCAGCACCTCCTCCTCTACTGAAATCAGGCACCTTCTCCACTCTAAGTAGGCCCCCAGATTAATATTGCCTTGACGTAATTGCTCATTCAACACGACTGCTAATTTGTCAGTGGAGCTATCCCAGGGTCTTGCTCCAAGAGATATGAAAACAATAACCTTGTGACCAAGAGACAGGCCTGATGTTTTCACTGCTAAACTGTTGAAAGGGTATTTTGTGTGTAAGAGAAGGGAATCAGTCATCAAGCAAGGGGGAACAGGGTTAGTACTTCTGAAAAGAAAGAAAAGGAGAAAAAAACCCCAACCAGTTACCCTTTCCTAACACAAATCGGAAAATTGATGGGGGAGAAAAAAAGCAAATATAAAGCGTACCAGAGGAATGCATCAATCTGCAAATCACATGAATTCTGGGTGTCATTATTAGAAGCTTGTGCATTCGCAAGCCCACGTATGCACATGCTTTTTCTTGCACACTCTTTTTCTTGCACACGTGTCTGCATCACTAAAGCACTGATGTGCAGCTTCCAAATAATTGCCTTCTAATAAAAAAATGTGCCCCAATCCAGCAACGAGTAATGCAGCACAATCTAAACCAACTGCAGCTAAAAACCAAAAAATCATATTTCAAAGAAACACTGAAGATTAGCCTGTGGCTTTCACTAAACTGTGTCTCTCTGATTCCTGCTGGGTGACACAATGGGCTGGCTTAACGCAGCCTGGCCTCTGAACTCAGCCATACAAGCCTCAGTTCCTGGAAACAGCACTCTCACTGTCTATCAGATTTTCAAAGCTAGACATATTCTGCACCATGTAAAATACCGTCTTCCTTCTCTGCCCCGTTTGTCTGTGGCACATCTGTATGTCCCATCACCCTATTTATTATAAGAGTCCTCAGAGACGTCTGTGTGTGTATTCCTTTCAACATCTGCAGAATAAATCATTTCTCTTAGAAACAGTGTAGGGGACGGGGAGTATACACAATAGCTGGAAATACTGTTTAGGGCCCAGAGGAGAGAACTTTTTTTCTGCTCTGAAAATGTGCAATGCAATATTCAAACTCAACCCCCTTCCCTCCTCCCCCCCCCCCCCCCCCCAAAGAAAAAAAAGGCACAAGGTGGAACAGACTCATCTAAAGCAAAACATACTCGAGAGAACAGATGTGGCAAAACAAAACCCATGGCTTTCCATAAAGAGCTGCCAAAAATAACATTGGCTCGGCAGGCATGTGATCTTCAGAGGAGTTTGCTACTTGAATGAGTCAGAATGGTGATTCCATTTATACCTCTTCAGTGAACAGGAAACACATTCTCCTTGAGCACCAAATTCTCCTGCAGTGGCCAACTTGCACTGGATTGTATCAGTAGGCCTTGCAGGTGCTGGGACAAAGTGGAACGTCTGTAACCGTTTCCTCTAGTTTGAGAAGTGGTGCATAATCGAGGCAAAATCCGAAAGGTCATCTAGAAGTACCTGTCAAAGCAGATACCCACGTATACATATCTGAAATAAGGAGCTAGAATAGGAAGGGAGGAGTAATCTAAAATATCCTTTTCCATATAGAAAGAACTGAATGCAGAGCTTGCAAACTTTATGAAACCAAGTCTATGATCTGGCTGATTTCACCAATCCAGCACACGTCCTTTGGCTTATTGTTCTTGACTGAAAACATTTTGGCTTGTTTTTCTGTAGGTAAAGGGAGTGCAAATGGCCTCAGAAAGCTTCACGGTCTGGCATCCAACTGATGAAAGTTGGGTCTCATCACATCAACATCTATGTTCTAGCTGTTGAAGTTTTATCATGAACGAGCAAAATATATTTTGACTTCCATGTCTCAGAAGGAGTTTGCAGAACTTTTATCTCAATATATCATCCTTTGTCCTGTAAAGATAGAAAATGTGGAGCTGGAGTTGATAAGAAGGATAAATAAGAGTGTCACACAATGGAGTATTTGCAAACCCTTTAAGAATTGTATTTATGTGGAAAAAAAAGAAAACTGAAGAGAAGATTCCTTGAAAACCTGTTACCCTCTCAAGTGCCTTTCATATCTCTAGGAAGAATCATTTAATTTTGCAGTAACTGAGCATATGATATCCTGACTTCCCTGAGGGAACCACAGTGATCCTATTTGCATCTTCCTATTCAAGTGTTGTCATGCTTCCTTTGACATATCTGGGAGACAGTTCCTGATGCTCCTGGAAAACATTGCCCACGTTGTCCAGGGCGATGTTGAAGCAGAAGGAAATCCAGTTGTGGAGCTGATTGGTTGTAGACACAGTAGATATTTCACCAAGAACAAAAATATAATGGGAGTTGGGAAGTATTGGTCAGTTGGGTCCTGGGAAAATTACCACTCGTTATTAACATAAATTTAAAAAAATGTATTGAAATATCTTGGATTCAAGTACTGAAAATAGCAAAAGTAATGGATCATATGCCAACTCCAGACAAATGCAGTCTCTCATCACACATCTGAAGTCATGCTGCTTCTGTTGGAGATTTCAATAGCTTGACTTGAAGTCCATTGCCAAGACTTTCAAAACCAACTGTTGGGGAGAGGAGTTCAGAGGCTTTTGCAGAGCCCAATTTCCCAGAGTTTGGGTATTCAGCGGTTTCTAAAAATCAGGCCAAGAGCTTTTCAAATTGAGAAAACACATCTGACAATTCATGACTGGAAAATGTGGTCAACATCGGACTGTAGGTGCTCACGTCTTCAGAAAATCAGTCCAAGGTTCCCTCAAGTTAGAAACCTGAAGTTTCCAGAATGAGAAGTCGCTTTGGAAAATGTTAGCCTTAAACTCTGGTTTAGTTTTTCTAGCTAGTCACTTGGGAAGAAAAATATTATGTAATGACTAAATATTATTATTATTATTGTTATTATTGTTATTATTATTATGTAGTGGCTCATTAAGCTGAGAAAGTGGAATAATATGTGTGAAATAATAGTGTTGTGCTAGAGGTGAGACACAGTTCATTTGTGAAAAGGCAGTGACAAAGTTGTCTACCACTGGCTTTCTAATTTAAGGCAGCCTCTTGATACATGAAATAGTATCTGTTCTATGACACTGTGACTTTGCATCTCCTTATTGCAAGATTTGTGGATTTCTGTTACTCTTTAATTATTTAAATACTAAGCTAATCTTTCAGCACTCAGAAGAGATAAAAGAAATCAGAAAGCACCGAGGGTTTACAAACTGGTTAGTTCTTCTTGTCCACAAAATTGTTTGAACTTAATTTCTTCTCATTTTCATTTTTAGATTTAAGAAAATACTTCAGATTCAGGACAAAAAAAAAAAAAAAAGAAAAAGAACTGTCATTTCTGTCAAAATCTAAGTGATAGGCAACTTCATTGGAAGATTTCTTAGCTAAACAACATAAATGAAATTTCCCTTCACTTTGATAAAGCGCCTTGAAATGAAGTCTCTGCTTAGTAAGCAACACATGTGTCACAAGCCATCAATTCGCATTTAGTTTCCACAGTCTTTTTTTTAAGTATTAGTGCATCTTTCCCTTCCCAAACTGTTTCACTGCTCCATCACTGTGTTGAAGACAACAAGACACCCTGGATGTTTTGATAGGCCTTAATTTCTAAGAAAAGAGAAGAAGGAGCCAAGATCAAGGACCAGTCTGCTCTGGGGACAATACACCACGGTCTGTGGGTTTCTTTCTTAGAAAATTCGTGGCCCAGCATCTTCCTCCTGATCATGATCAGTGGGAGATGCTTACACGAGAAAATACAATGAAAATACCTATATACACAGGATTTGATAACAGATCATTATATCTCCGATTTCCTCCCCTTTGGTTTAAATTTAAAACAAACCAGAAAGTTGCTCTATCTCTTAGTTTTTCAAACACAAATGGGTGTTGTAATTAATTCTCATGTGTTCCACGGCTGCTGAGATATTTTTATACAACATTAAAATTATTACATAATGTTCTGACACATAATGAATGATTCTTTACTGGTGCATCACTGAACACTTGGGTGGCATCAGCTGATTGCTGATACACTCAAACTCTTAAGTACTTTTTTTTTTTTAAGGTGGATCCTTTTGTTTCATTCCGGGCCTTTGGTTGTCTTCTCACCTTTACAGGCAACATAGCTTTTTTATAGGCTGATTCTTCTTTGTTCTTCCCATAAAAGAGAAATCTTCTAACAAATCATTTCCTGTTAAATTTTATATCCCTAAATCTTGGCAACTTCAAGGCCATATTTTGCCACAGAAATTAATCAGGAGGACTGAGAGATGACCCAGAAGAACAGACTCCCAAAGGGCTGCTATCATGACAGAGCATTAGTAAGACCTATTTTCCCAGCTTGGGTGTGAGGCTTTGTCTCCAGTCAAAACTTTGGCTGTGTTTTATTGTTGTTGGTCTCTGCAGATCCTTGAAAGCTCTGATTTTCCTGCCCTTATATTAAATTCAATACCTACCGGTACTGTTTTCAGCAAGTATCACTATGAGGTCGGTATGTCTGAAGGCATCTATATCATGTACACAAATACACTCTTTTCACATTATGAAGCTGTTGAAGGACTGCGTTTGTCCCTTCTTCTCCTCACCTCATGTTCAGTTGCAGCCCACATGGCAGCTGGATGGTAGATGAACCTCTGGGTAGCCAGAAGGAACCGCATTCCTGGAAAATGATGAAACCAAGGATTCATTTTTCATTCCCACCACTCTCATTAGTAGACAGCAGCCACTTTTATCACTCTGAATATATTAGTCAGAAGGCTTTCACCACATCAGGGCTTCACAGTGCTGGATGCTGTACAAACAATGTGTGCGTTCCTTCCATGCAAAGGATAAGAAAATCATTACATCGTTGTCTCAAGCTCCTCCCCTTCCCTAAGCCACTCTCTACACTCCCTGTGTGCATCTCCTGTTAATCATGCCATAGATCTCAGTGACTGGTGGAAATTCAATAAATACAGGTCTGATGCACATTGATAAGAGAAACTCGCAAAATAAAACAAGCAGAGAGAAGAAAAACTCTCTTCCTCTTTAACCCCACCCCTAGCTCTTCTCAAAGCAAGTCTCAGGCACTTGATGATGCAATTGCTTTTCAAGCCCCAACAAGTGCTTTTTCTGCCCCAGTGTGAAGCAAAAAGACCCCAGCACTGTTCACCCCATAAATTCAACCAGCGCGAATCAAGTGTCAGAAAATCAAGAGATATATTGCTGCTACTGAAACCAAGAGGAACATGAAATGTTTTCTTCTTTTCTTTCAAAGTTTTGAGGCCAAAATGACATTAGGAACTCAATGGCAGGGCTGGAAAACTTGAGGGAGAGTATTGCCTTTTTACAGGAAAGCTGGAGTTCCTTTCTAGTTAATTAATTATATCTCTGGAAGCCAGGATTAAGCGCTATCTGCAGGTTAATGCAAGGCATATCCTTCAAACGAGGGGGCTGCAAAATGGAGGTTGTCACGCAAGGAAAACCCCCCCACCTTCTGCTCTTGGCAAGTTTACCTTTTCTAACCCCAGAAGGTCTGACTTGCACAACGTTGCCTGCTAAAATCAGCCACCTACTGCAGCTGCCCTTTTATATCCCTTCTCCAAGAGGAGACAGAGCCAGACATGTTCTGGAAGGAACAGGCTGCTCGTCTGCCTCTGCCACCTCCCTGAAATACAGCGCTTCAATAAGCACCTACGCCGCGGGGCATGGCTGGTTCTCCCCATCAGCCAGCACATTCTAGGAACACCACACCCCACCCACGGGCTCAGCCTCTTCCAGCACCCACTGGTGCCACCCAGGTAATTGCATCTCGGAGCTAGGCTGTGCTGCATCTGCCACCCAGGCTCCTCACGCGGTCTGTGGGGCAGGGAGATGCCTCTTCATGGCTTATCCACGCTGGGAGAGGAGCTTCTTGTGCATTTTGTCAGCGTGTCATTTTTAAAAACATGCATTTACTTGTTTTTCCAGAGGGGAAGGACAGTAGTGTGGGAACCGAGGAAGCCAAGGTTTGGTTCATCATTCTAAGAAAGCCTTTTTGTGTGACCCTGCAATGACATAGTATCTCTGTACCCCAATTTCCTACCTCTGAAATAAGAATAGTAGCTGCCTTGACTGAGGGGTGTGCTGGAAGGACACAGAGCAATGTTTATGAATTGTTCAAATACCACAGTCAGGAAGGAAGGGGAGCATAGAAGCACATTCAGTGACAGATTTACATCTCCTTCACAGTTCTAGGTATGAGCTGTTCTTTTGTGCCACGCTTCATCTATCGACTCCAAGATTAGAAATTCAACGGGTGCATCAAAGGACCCAGATTCTTTCCTAAAGTGAGTGAGATGGCATGTAAATCCCTTAATAGTCTGGCTCAGGGTAGTATTGTTCTTCCTGATGGACAGGGCAAAAAAGCAAGTGGAACAAGTCTGGATGATACCAAGCTATGATATGAGTGATACTGGCATGTGTGACGGTGTCATTAAACAAAATTGTACTTACTAACCTGGGGTAGCTTATACTATAGGAGGAAAAAAAGAAGAAATTAATTAAAGGTACCTAAACCTGCAACTTCTCCTTGGACCGTTCAAGCTGCTGGGTTACAGATTGATCAGAGTATGTGCCCTTTTTTTTTAAGGAAATATTGAAAAAGTCTCCATTTCATTTCAGCAAGAAACAAAAGTAAAATTGGTCATGAAATGAAACTCTTGGAGTTCTGCCAATCCAGATTTTAGGTGTTTTTGGAAGAATTTTAAGTTCTCACAGGGAGGCCAGAAGGCAAAGATCAGCTGTAAGTGATAGAATCAGATGTTACATATATAAAGTTATCCTTTGAAAAAAACCAGAAACATCCCATTTCTTGGGCAGCTTTGCCGTGATGCATCCTGACAGAGGCCCAGAAGGGTCCCCAGCACATGGCAAGGCAGCGCTCGACAGTAGCGCACTTGGCCAGGGGGACAAAGTAATTTTTCCTTGATTTCAGCAGGAGCTGCAGCCACTTGCAGCCTGATAAATCTGGTCCTGAGTAACATCGCGCGTAGGGCTGGATGTGCCTCTCTTCTCCTCTCACACACACCTATGTACACAAACACTGACTCACCGGCTTCCCAGCAATCGGTGCTCCCCTTTACTAGTTAAAACATGCGGCTGATACTCTCTCAACCCTGTGGATTAACCCCTGTCTCCTTTACACACCATCACCTATCGCTCAGCAACAGAAAATAGCCTCTGATTTGGGCCTGATGTACTTAGTGGTGATGTGTGGAGACAGACAGATTTTTTTATGAGCTCACTTGACCCTTCAGGGTAAGAAGTGGAAATACTTGTTGTGTAGTAAATTGAGCAAACATGACGTGGATGGTAAAAGAGAGAGACAAGGAGAGAAGGCACAAATAACTGTAAGGGCTCTACTTATTTCCATGTAACAGGAGGCTGGGGTGGCACCAACAAAGGGAAAGAGTCCCTTTTGCATCACCCGGAGTTGAGTTTATACCTGCAAAGACGACTCAGAGAACTGAGTGAAGACAGTTGGTGATATAAAATACAGCAACTTCCAATCCAGTTGCTTTCCCAACATTCAGTTGTTTAAAAAAACCCTGTGCTCTTACCCCTCTGAATGGCATCTGGGAATGGTTTTGTGACTGTTTTTTCTGCTTCAGGGTTGAGAAGAGGGGAAACATGCTTTTATTGTTGGTTTCCAGGTGAATTAAGTTGCAGGAACCCCCCAAATCCCATTTTCCTAGTGTAAGAGAATCTGCAAAGTATGTTTGCAAATACTTGCCGGGGCACGTAAGTGGCACAACAGTCTGCTATTATTGCACAAAAGCAGAAACATAGCACTGAAAGGAATGACAGATATAGGACTGGAACTTTTTAAATCCTTTGAGTTGTAACCTAATCAACCTCAACAGCCTGATTTACAGATGTAATGTTAGATTATACTACTTCATTCTACACTCAACCTTGCTCTTGCATATAAGTCAGATGTCTCCACTCATGAATCCACTTTCTAAAGAAGTGTCCAGACCCCTTCACTTTGCCCTTCAGGTGGGACTGATTCGAAGCTGCTATATTCAAATGCCCCATTACCACACAGTTACTCCACCTTGAACTTCTCCTGTTTAATAACTGGTTTAACAGAAAGGGAAGATGGTGCCATCTACGTCTATGGTCTATCAGTAGCCTATGGCACTTCAGACATCAGGATACAAGCAGCCTGAAGTTTTATTAGTAACCTTGGTGGTTTGACAGGAGAGAGAAGCTGCTGCCTTGGAAACGTCTCAGTGAAGAGTTGGTTCCAGAGTTTAATGTTTCTGTGACCATCTTGCTGCAACACAGAGGGGACACCTGCAGTTTCCTGGGGCTGAAGAGGGGAGGATGAGAGAGGCTCCATTTCACAGACTGCTAGTGCTGGGTTGTCCCTCTCCGTCTTTCATTTGTGCTGACATTCTTCACTAGGCAGCAGACCTTCTTGCTCTTTCTGGAGCACTGGGTGTTTACACCCCTGGGAGATGCATTCAGCAGATAAAGGTTGCAATCCCACGTTGTGCAACAAGGTAGAGCTTGGCCTGACAAACAGGGAGCAGGTTTGCCGGTACAGACGGCTTGATCAAAGCATTTCTGTCCTCACCTGAAACTTCCCTCCATTGCTATCACTACAACCACACATGCATCCCTACCCTATTGCTCTAACAGCTTAAACTGGGACTGCCGATTAATCTCAACTGGTGGCTATTATAAAGTAATCCACTCGACCAGGAAGGTTAAGTCTACTTTAAAGGGAATTGTTTCTCCAGGCATGTAGATATAGCTTCTACTATGATTTTTGTTACTCTGATTTATTTCAGTTTCCCAGAAGAAATGCATTTCATTAGCAAAGGCACTTTTGAGGGAGTTTCTGGTTGTATTTACCCGTTTTGGTGTGAAAACATCACTGAAGAACCACACCTCTAACCACCCTGGCTGTATTGTCAATAGATTGTAGGCAAGACCTGGCCCAAAGGGAAATTACTAAAACTTGAAAAGACTTAAATGCATTTTTGAACCAAGGTCTGTAAAAGGAGAAAATTAGTGATTTAATCCACCAGCATCATATCAGTCAGACAGATGAAAGGCCTGGAAAGAGTAGCACAAAGTAATCTGGATATTTCATTCCCATTGACACCATTTTCCAATGGCCAGAGACAAAAGACATGGAAAAATATCCTAATGTGAACTGACACGGGGGCCAGAGCACAAGCAGTTAACATTAATTATGTATTACCCAAGCACTGTAGATAGCACCGAACAGGAAGGGGAAAAATGCATAAAGCTATTAATAATGAACATAAAATTCGTAAAGTCTCTATGAGGAATAATTTGCATAGCAATATAAACATGGTCTCTAATACTGAAAACTGGAAACAGTACTCTGATAAAAAAAATCATTCTTTTATATGTTTAACACTATAGTTCTGTTTATTTATTCATAAGCACGTACTATGGTCTCTAATTCACAGGTTCCTGACTGTGTGGAACATAACCACTTTGCTACTGCAGACATTCCCATTTGCTGGGCACACACAATAAGGAATCTGGAGCATTTCTTTGCAGTGGTCTCAGATGGACAGTGATTACTGTCATAGATGGGTCAAGAATGCCATCATCATGCTTTTTTACTCTGTCCTTTAATTTCCCTTATGAGAAGTCATTGCATTGGGTTGTATCTTATCAAAGGAGTTAGATCTCTGTTCGACAGAATTCTTAGTTTTTCAGTGAAAGAAGGAAATAGTAGCAAGTGAACTTTAACCTACTCCAGCTCCTTGAAGAGCTCACATGGTTGGCTTCAGTGGCATGTCATCCTGAAGCTTGCTGGAATGACTCTAATCTTCAACACTGGTGGGGAGAAAGATTCATTCATTATGTGTAGAGTCCACTTTGTACAACATTTCAGGGACCACAGTATCTAAACATGGTGTATGGATTTAGAATATACCATCAGTTACCAGAGGCCAGCAATGTCCTGACCTAGCTGTGCTGAAGGTCTTTACCATGAGGAAGACACTGCTTCTTTCATTACTTTTATGACTAATTTCAGGCTGTTAAGTTTTATCATGGGAAAGAAATGACAACTTTCACTTATTCTAATCAAAACAGTTCCGAAATATTCAGAATTATTTAAGACATGTGAAAACAAGTGCCACTTGTTGTATGGTCACAGGGTTCGCTGGGCTTCTCTGGGACTGCTTAGGCTAAGTAAAGAAACCGCAGGAGCAATACAAAGCACAGTGACTTTTGTCAGACCTAGGACACCACAGGGTTAATCTATGGCCAGCAGCTTCCGCTGAGGAAACCTCTTCCTTGCTTTTCACTTGAGCCTGAGAAGCAGAATGCTGGTGACCTGCACCTCAAGATATGGTAGAAATTTCCCTATAATGCAACAGGAGAAAACATTAAGCAGATTACACCCAGGGCTGGGGTGGGCTCCTCTCTCCCCTTCTCTGAAATTGGTACGCAGCAGCCTTGTTCTGCTTCCACACCTCCCCAGAGAGCACACCTCCAAATCTCAGCTCTGCCTACTCCACTTGGCTGGGGAAGCTTCCTGGGGGCACTGCTAAGTTCTTCACAGCTGGAGGTCTGCTTTTGCATATATCACAGACACCTCTTGGTGGGTTGTGATTTGATTTTCCAGAGAGGCCCCTGGGAGCGTGTCTCAGGAACAGGGCATGGGGGAGGATGGCGAAGGATGTGGTCGCATGCTTGATCAGAAAAGCAATAATGAAAAGTGGATGGAGAAGGGGAGAGAGCAGTGGGAGTTTTCTCATCAATCCTGGGTCCTGTTGGGCCAGCAGCCCCTCTGGTATGTTTAGGGATGCTGTCTGCCTTAACAGCCTCCATTTACTAATGCAGTAATGACCTGCTGGAGGAGGATTTGGCTGCTGTGCTAATTGCATTCCTCTGCTGCACAATAACTTAACACGTTATTAAGATTCCACAGAAGAGGGTCAGGGAATTCATCTCTCTCCAGTGCTCTCCTGACCCCAATGCCATCTCATACACACACACAAACACAAAGTCCTCTCATCCTTTTCCCAAATCCAAATGGATGCTTTCAAAAGCTGGGAAGGAAACACTCCATCATTCCTAACACTGGTACAGCCACAATTTAGTCTTCATATTCAACATTTTATGCCTAATTTTGAATAGCTGCAAGCTCCAGCTCTCTGCTTTACGCTGCTCTTGCAGAGCACACTGCCTAGTCTTGCAACCTGGCATTGATGGTGCTGTGGATTATCCATCACCAATTTCCTCCTCTTCCTCCACACTTTTAGGGCCTCTCTCTTTTCCTCTCTGACAAAGGATAAGAGGCTAAACTGCACCTTCTTCAGAGGCGAGGTCTCTCTTGCATGGCAGTCTTGGTGAACAGGCTGGATCCACCACACTGGATTGCCAGTGAAACCACCTTCTTGGCGCTGAGCGTGAGTCTGAAAGCTGGGGCATTGCCCTGACTCACCAGTGAGGCAGGGACCAGCTCTGCTTCTCACAACGCCTGTCCTCAACCTGCCCACCCCTGCCTCATCTCCCCTGCTTGCTCCACATTGTGCATCTTCAGCCTGTTCATATGCCTGCAGCCCCTTTCCTATTAATATTTGTCAGCATCCTGCAATTTCTTCTTTCGGAAATCTGCTTCAAACTCTGCTCTGTACTACCCCGTGTTCAGGCTGTAATGATTTTATCAGCTTGTGCTAGATCTAGTTAGTATCCTGCCACTTTTAGACTATTGGATTTGGAGGGGAAGAGATTGTTTATTTCGGTGACTCTTGTCAAAATAACATGTACACTCAGCTCGCTAAATGAATTAATGGAAGTAATAGTCATAAATAATAATTATAAATGAAAATGTGTGCAAGTTTAAAACTCCCTTGACAGAAGCTTTCCTCTGGCTCTGCCTGGTTTGAAGAACAACTTGGTTTATAATCCAGCCTCCTTTGCTTTTTCTTTATTTATATATCCGTACATATATATGTAAAACAGCGAATAGAAGGCAGCAAGTTAGATTTATTTCTCCAGCTAAGTATCACAAAGCCTCAGCAGGGCAGTCACCTGGGATGAACTGAGAACAGTGAGCTAACCTGAAAGCCAAGAGCATCCCCATGACTGTCCCCTGAAGGCCACCCCCGCCATGCAGGAGGCTGCAAGCTGGAACCAGTGCAGGTGCACCCATCCCAGCCACCGTCACCCTCCCCTCCCAGAAAGGTGGCAGCAGACACAGTGCCTGAGCCATCCTGTGGGCTGGATCCAGCCGGGTGGTCAGCAGCTCCTGGAAAGGGTTACTGCTGGAGTAAATAGGAGGCTGACAGGTCATCAAAGTGAAGTCAAACTTCTTTTTTTTTTTTTTAAATCCCTACAAGTGGTGGTGTGTTTTTTTCTTCTCTGCTGCTAGGAATAGGCTGGCTTGAATGCTGTGACTTCTCTGCTCTAGTATGATCATGCTCAGGTGCAGAACAAGTTGGGTTTGGATTTTCCCCAAATAAGCTCGTTAACGTATTAGTCACAAACAGGCTTCAAGGACACTTGACCTCAGTGTCTCTGCTTTCCTCTCTGATCATCTTCCAGCTTCTGCTTCAGCAACAGAGAACTACAAAGAAAAGAAATGGCAGAGTCAACGAAATGAGGGAAAGCCAAAGATTAGGGCTGTGGTTGGCTCAGCAAAGCCCAGCCTGTGTGCCCTGCTCCCTGTAACTATTTCCAGGTTACTCCCATGATGTAAATACAGGTATTTACATCAGGAGAGATTATGACCCTTCAGCTGGAGAATTTTTTATATCATCTCTCTTTGTGCAGGGTTTTAAAAAGTTGTGTTTAAAAGTAAATCACGGGCATCTTAAACGGTTAGTATTTTAGTGAATGATAATTAATACAACTGGGAAAACTCTGGAGAAGCAGATAAAGGTAAACAGCAAAGAATGAGATGCAGGGGAAAAAAAAAAAAAGAAAAAAAAAAAAGAACAGAAGAAAAAAAAAAAAAAAGAAAAAAAAAAAAGAACAGCAGACAATATAGAAGAAACTAGAGTGACTTCTGAGCAGAAATTTTTTAACAAAGAGCTTTTCTTCTGACTTCCCAGCTCTGCCATTCCCCAATTGCATTAAAGCGGTTGGCAAGATGAATAATATTTTTAGATGAAATATACTGGCAGAACAACAGGAACTGCAGCCCCTTTACTGTTCTGCTGGAAATTTCTGCTGCTGTTTCTGGTAAATATGGCTGGTGGCAGGACCTGGCTTGTAGCTTTAACCACATGTGGGAAGTTCATGGGGCAAAGATGCCAAGTCTAAAATTAACCCCCTTGAAAAAAAAAAAAGATTAAAAAAAAAGTGCCTAGGGCAGGGTGAGAGTGTTTAGGTCGTTATTTTTAGTCTTTCATTATATTAAGACATGTAGAGATTTGGATTAATTAAGGATAAAAAAAAAATATACGATCACAACATTTTCTGGACTGAAATGAATAAAGCATTTGCATGAAATATTGTAGCTTTAAATCTTTAGACAAGAACCAAGTGAGAGACAGAGCACTAATGGTGAAGGCTCTCTAAAGCTCCCAGTATTGCTGTGGAGAGTGGATTTAAGGTGCCACTGGGTTTTAGTATGAGCAGCATATTTCTCTGAGCTCCGTTACTGGGATCCCCCTGGTTTTGCAAAGACCTCAGAGAAAACTGAGTGTGTGTCACCCTTGGGCTTCTGGAGAAGAACTCAGGAATCTGCTATGGAAGGATTAAAATCTCTAAAGCAGATGAAAGGTGCAGCACCAAAACACATTGGTGTTTCCTCATTTTTATGTGTTTATTTTTGTTGCTTTATGAACTTTTTGAGCATGTCTGCTGATTTCAGGGGCAATTTAACCCCTAAATTTTGAGCTTAAGCTGATGCTAGACAAACTGGTAAATACCTTTAAACAACTTTATTAACATCACCAGTATCACCAGCAAATCAAGGCTAGTCTCCAACCACTGCTCCATGTTTCAACGTATGTAAAGTATTGAGATCCACCCCTTCTTTGGAAATTGGATGGTTTTATCTAGACTTCGTGCTTGGTTAAGTTTTTTATTCCTTGCTTCAGGAGACAATCCATTGTCTCAGCTCCTAAATGTTTTGTTGCTTTTCCTAGACAAAAATCATATGGGAACAGCTGTTGTAAAGTAGAGAGGTCTGTGCTAATAAGGGAATGGTAGGAGCTAGTGAAGTACGTTGTATTGCAAGGAAATGTTAACAGGGAACTACTGTGAAATCCGCATTTATCAGTTCCTTCCTGAATTCCCACCTTTACAAACGATCAAAAATAGACAATTATGCATCTCTGCATGTACTCTACTACTTTCTTCATGTCTCAGTCCTCCATGTTACTCAGCCTGTGGCTTTTCAAGCTTTACTCAAAATAACAATGTAAATTTGCATTTATTTATTTATTTAAATTAAGAAGCTCCTAAATATTTTCTTCTGACAGCAGATATGGACACTACCATCCAAAGTACTATGTATAAATCTTATTAGAATCAGATCCTGCTCAAAAAAAATGTATGGGCCATGTTAACAGCAAAAGAATATCTTTACTTTTGCCAGTTTGCAAAGGTGTCAGTTCAGGTGCAGATATTTCCCAAAAGTTATGTAAGAAACTCGTGCAGCTCAGAGCCTGAGTGCAGGTCTCTGAAATCCTTGCTCAGAGCTCAGCCCGTCTTGGCAGGAAGCAGAATTGGGTGAGGAAGGATGGAATAAAAAAAATAAAATAAAATAAAAAATCCATCTCATCTCAGACAATATGGGAATTGTGTGTTGAGCATGTTGTGATTGAGGGACCCTTCTGGCAAGGGAAACATGAGAGAGATAATCCCCTGCCTGGGGTGGGAGTTCCTGTTGTCATTCAATAAGAAAAACAATCTCAGTGGAGAATTCCTGGAATAAGACAATGGTGATCAATAGTGAATTCCCAGTTGTTGCTGGAAAAGGTTCCTGAGCTATTGCAGACAGGACAAAAGTGTTCTCACTACTATTAGTGAAAGCAAAGTTTCAGACCTGAAAGCTAAAATGAAACGAACCAAGCTTGCAATTAACTTCTGAAAGTGCTCACAGTTCCCAGGTCAGGGCAGATGAAAAGATAAATACTGAACAAAGAGCGTTGTTCTGTATCTGAAGCATCTTAATGAATATAAAAAGTTATACAACGCGTTCGAGGAGTGCTTTTGCATCGTATCAGCTGTTTCTTTCTCCAAGGCTGTGATGAAATCATGGGCCCTCATGGGTGATCAGTTCTTAAGAGTGATATTGGATGATTTATTACATGCCCAGAGGCAAGTTGGAGTTTCCCCTTGAACTCTGGAAAATCAACATTATCACTGATATGAGAGGGAAAATTTCACATTAGAAAATCTGTAGGTGTCCGTGAAAAGAGAAAAAAATATCCATTACTGGATGTTTTTATGACTTTTGCTACCGTGTGATGTAGGCAGATCACACAAGACCTCCCAGTTGCTTTCCTCTTCCTGTCTGCTAAAGACTGGCAAACCCCTTCTCAACCATTGTGAGAACTGCAGAGGTGCTGCAAGTCTTAACTCCGAAGTTACACTGGTCACAATAGTATTGAGCAATGCTGCTGCTTGTCGGTGTTCTCATCGCCTGTGGTCCCATCTTGACTACTTCAGCCAGAAAAAAAAACCCAAACCCCCTTGTAGAGGAAGTTGCTGTTGCTGAACAGAATGACCAAGATTTTTCAGTCTAAATAAGACATCTGCAGCTTCCCCCAAAACTATTTGCTTTCTGTCTGTATCTGGCAGTGCAACAAGTTCAGGAAGAATATATGGGAGGAAAAAATTAAGTGCTTTTAAACAATATGTGAGGTTGTCAGAATTCTAAGGCCAGAGAGGGATTACTGGAAGCAGCCTGTTACTCCAGGCCCTGGGGGTTTAAGGAATCCGTTAGGTTTTGCTTTAGTAAATTATTTTGTGAAAAAGATGATTAATCCTCTTCTGTTACATGCATTGAATAAACATGTTTGCAGTTTATCTATTGTGTATTCTGATCTAGTGTTACAAACACTTAAATATTGCATAATGGAGTCATACCAGTTCAAATAGGAGAATCAAATTTTTGTGGATCTGAGCCAAAAGCTCATTGACATCTACAAGGAAGCTTTCGACTGATTTCAGTGAGCTACAACTAAAACTCCATAAACACAGGAAAGCTTTTTAATGGCTTGTCCTGCAAAACCAATAAACTTAGGAGAACTCTGATTTGTGCCTTATGCATCATTAGCACACTTGTGAGCTAAATTGTGACTACTGCTAGCAGAAGGAGCACGGCTCAATTCCTGGATCTGATGATGAACTCTTTGCAGGGCAGTCACAAAAAAAAACTCTTAAAAGCTGATTCGGTCTTGAGATCTGCAGGGGCAAAAGAAATACCAAACCCTGTAACTCTGCATAACTTTTTAAACTTGTAGTCATTGTTTATTCCTTCCTAATGACCAAACACACAAACCCAGTATTTTTCCTTTAGGTACTCAAAGCTTCAAAAGATATCCAGAGTACAAATAATTCATGGCACTAAGATGCTGTGAGCTGAAACCTTGAAGCTGCAGGAGTTTTCCTACTGATTTCACTGGGCTAGAATTTCACCCAAAGATGATTAATTACCACAACTTTCAATCTCCATAAATGCTATTTTGTAATGTTGCATTGTCTAAGCCAGCTTTACAAATGAGGTAAGTAGAATAAAAATCAGAGGAACTGGGAACAGAAGTGGTGGGAGAGAAGACAACTGTAACACTTTAACAGTACTGTTTTTAGGGGCAACACTAAAGACCCTGGTGTCTACATGATGGTCTTGCATGCAGTGACAGTACAATTTTACCAACAATACTCGTACAAATCACATTTTCTTCATCTTCTTTCTGCAGCAAAGTGTCCCAATCATGGCTACAACCAAGGTATGACACATTAACCACAAGAAGAGAAAGAATGACTCTGCACTTTCCTCTCACGTCCAGCCCATTCCTTTTTTTTCTCAATGTAACCATTTCATTTGGTAAGAATTGAAAATGAAATCTAACATTGCATTCATAGTTAAGTCCCTTCAATGTGTATGTGCAAGATACTTCTGTGTGTGTGGGTGATTAGACGTAGTCAGGAAATGTCAACTTCTCTTCCTTTTACTTGTTGTCTTTTCTTATTTTCTTCGTTTGGTTTAATGCTTTGCATGTGAATCTTTCCTGTTTTGTGCCAATGAGTGAGAGTGAAAAAGACAAAAAGGGAAGGATGTCAAGAGCACTTTTAAAATATCTCAAGATAAAGCAATGAAGCAACAAATAAAATCCTCAAAAAGCACAAACCCAACCAAAACATGAACACAAAACCTCATGCTCTGCACAGGCTTCAAACTGGACCTCCAGTGTCTAGTGCTGGGTGCACATTCCCATCTCACAACAGAAAGTGAATCTTACTTGCAATGACCAAATCCAATTTGTGTGCTTAAACTGAAGCCAGCACTGTTGGGCTATCTAAATCCCATTAAAGTCAATAGAAACCCTTTGTCTAAAGTAGCCTTCTCTCTTCAACCCATGCCTTAGCTTCAGTAAGCTCATTATACTTGCCCCCTTTTCACTCACTCTCATCTCGATTGGGGTTCATGCTAGAGTTGCCTGCATGAGGAGCCCAGATTCTCTTTTTTTTTTTTTTCTCTGCAGTATGAGCCTGCTTCTGCAAATCCCCTGCTCTATAATCTTCCTGTTGTATAGAGAAAAATCAGCTCTTACTTATACATGTTACTTTGCCCAGTGTGATGCCATGGCTGTAAAAGCAACCCAAGTAATCACAGCTGGATATGAACAGAACCCAAATGACTCAATATATTTTGGCACTATGAGGAGCCTAAGTACTGATCAAGACCTGACTCTTTTTTCAAGGGGCTGGACAAGCACAAAGCAAAATGCAATCTTTGCCTTGAAGGGCTCATGAAAATACTAAGCCACAATACCTGTATGCATTGTAAAGCAGCAGTATTGCCTCCACTGGGCCTCTCCAAGGAGCTTCACATGAAATGAACATTGATGAACCTCACAAAAGAGCAAGTGCCAAAGTTCTGTATCAGAGACCACCTGTAAGGAGAGCATCCTGAAGCATATTCCTGGGCTCATGGCAATTATTCTCTTTCAGACCCTGGTACCAGTCAGTATGCAGAATATAGGGGAAGGGGATTGACAACAATAATTGATCAGAAATGACACAATCAGTTGACTCAAGGGGCTACATGATTAATTATCAGGGTCCAAAAATGCCATTAAAAGCTGCAAAGGATGTGAAAATTTGAAGTGAATTTTAAGCAAGTATACATTTCCTGACTCAAAGGCACTTTAGGCCTATAGCCTGCAGCTTAGAGACATCTATCTGGCTTTCTTTCGTCAATCAATACCATTAAAGCCCTAAAAAAAAATCCTTTCTCCATATAGTTATAAAATATCAATTACATACATTTTCATTAGCTGAATGCAGTGATCAAGGCTGATACATTGGTTGTTTGTTTCTCAGTGAGACATTGTTGGCACTCTCCCAGTCAGTTTCTTACCCAGTGGGAGCATCCTCTAATCACACTGATGGGGACCAGTATTTGGCATGGCACTTACCCACCAGCCGTCTGCCTACGACTGTATTGCAAGCTGCCAGTCACAGGGCACGAAACAGGGGTGCTGGGCTTTGGTTTCTCCTGCCCATCACCCCTACAGTGCATTAACCACTGGTGCTTGCAGAGGGTATTCTGCTGCAGGATTTAAAAGCTCCAAGCAGACACTAATGAGTTATGCTAAACTCACTGACACTCTTGTGGAAGTACTTTCGCCTCTGTTTCACTGGTGTAGACGTTTAGATAGAGGGAAGATAAGTCACTTGCCTGAGGCCATGCACTGATTGAGTATCAGAGACCAAATTAAACTCTGACATTTCTTGGCCCTTAGCTCCGTGTTGTGGAAGTTCTGTCTCCTGAAGAAACTGTTTAAAGAGAAACTAAAACACATCATCCCGACATTAAATATGCCACTGGCTCTGTGCTCACCCATTCCTTCGCTTTCAAACTCCACCCTGTCAGCACCAGCATGCAGATATCTCTCCGTCCATGACAGAGTATCTTCCTCCTCCTTTTCAGCTCAGATCTTGCACATGTCACTAGTGTGGATTGCCATCCAGCTCACCTTAACGTGGGCCAACACTAAACTGGAGATCTTACAAAAAGGCAGAGGCTGAACGTGTCTTGAAGCATAGAGATATTTTTAAACCAAGCAGAAATGTGCGCAGCCATGCTGAATGTGCTTCTGGAAAATGCAGCTTTCTGTTTCCATTCAGCTCTTCTTCTCAGAAACAACACGAGAAAGGGAAGGCAGTGGAAGAAGGCTAGGTTTGTTCTTTGGAAGGAACATGTTAAACATCAGCATTAATTATTACTGGTTTTTATCCTCAGGGTGAAAAAAACCACATAAACAAGTAAACAAACAAAAAAGATGACACATCTCTCACACAGCCTACTGGAATTTATGGCTCTGCATCTCAGATGTTCTCTGAAACAGAAACCATCAGCCACATCCTGGATATTTTCTAATCAAAGAAGAAGAACATACATACCTTCCTGAAGAACTTGAATGGGGCTAGAAAGCATAAGGCTCTGTATGAATTCAATAGACTCTAAGTTAGCCAGTCGTACTTTCTTCTGATAGTTCTTCAGACTGGTAGGCTTGTGGGGTCAGTCTCCCCATTTGACAATTTTTGCCTTTGAAGGACTACCACATTTTCTCAGGTTATCAGGGCAAGTAGGCTAAGCACTGCTTGCCCTGCACTTATTGCCCTCAACCACCACCTCTGCTCTGTGGCAGAGCAGGAGATGCTGATAGCAGTGTTGCAAGCCTGGGTGTTACAAGACAGCATCACATAGCAAACCTCCTGCGAGGGACCTGTGCCTTATCCCACACATAAAGGTGCCTTATGCAAACTTCTCCTGCTTGTTGGTAACCTACTTCGGAATTAAAAAGTCCCTCTAGTTCCCAGGTCCATCCTACATAGGTGCAGATCGGGAATTGTAGCTGAAATCCTAATGGGAAGCATTATATAATGGGAAAAATCCTAATGGGAAGGATAATAAGCAAAACATCACAGAAGAAAATAAAAAACCTGTGTTTTACTGTTTTATTACAGAACACAGAAGAAGTCAAGAAAATGTTGCCCCACTGCAAAGCTGTTGACTATGCACAAACCAAAAATATTTTTTATTGCAATAAGAAAAATCCTTTGATTTTTTTCCTAGTTTTAAGCAACTGATGAAGCTATCCAGTTGCACATTGCAGAAAATATCTGCATGACTGACTGCAGGCTTCCCACTTTTCAGCAGTTAGAGAAATGTTTCCCTTGTTGGCTACTGAAAACTGAACACTTTCAATTACCAGGCTTTAATTTCTTTGGAAGTAATTAAAAATCTGACATTTTTCCTTGAGGTTTCCTTCCATTTTAATAATGAAAACACTACATGTAATGGCAAATTTGAGTTAGCTCTTCTTCAGAGCCCTCTGTAGCTTCCCATGGTCACCAGATCTACAGGTAAAACATGTCTTAAATAGACCCAAGAATTTCTTCCCCATGTGGTTATCCATGAGGCTGTATGAGGTTACACAGCCTGTGTCATCATGAGCATGTGTGCTTGAGATTAGGAGATTTGCCTTGAGGAGAACCGAAGTCCAAACTAAAGTGGACCATCCCATTGCATCTAGTGCTAACTTGGTTCACAGCCGCCCCGCAATGCTGGGAAATGCTGCATGGGCAGCATGCATGGCTCTTCCACACTGCCCACGTGGTCAGACGAGGTCTTTCCCCAGCAAATCCATCACTTCCAGTAGTTAGGTCACAGGACAGCATATGGCTCTGCACCTGCCAAAACCAGACCTGTCCTCACCACTTATCAAGCACCGCTGAAGTCTGCACTTAACTATTCCAGGACAGAGTGCGGTTTAAATCTGCTCTGTGTCTTGGCTTCTTCCCTGCATCTGCCAGGAACTGCACATGCCGGGGTTGCATCCACACAGGGATCTGCATTTAGAGACAAGCCCAGTGCCTAGAGCCATAAAGGAACTGAGTCAGCCTGGTCCGCTGGATATGGCCCTCCAAGGCTTGCAAGTTCTTCCAAGCCCATGTCTCACTGCAGTGTTTTTGGCCAGATGGGAAGAAGTGAGATGTTTAGTGGTAAAAATGACACCGCTTTTGATTAAGGGAAATGGTGAAGTTTCTCTCAAGGGCAAAAAATTGTAAATTCCCATGAAAATATATCTTCCCTGTGAGAAAATCCTAACTCAAAGAAAGCAGACTTTTACAGGGCTTTTGTTTGCCAAGGAGTTCTGCAGATGTGACTCATTTGCTCTCCCCAGGCCAAATGTTGGTTGGTGCCTAGAAAGAGGCTTAAGCCTCCCTACAGTCACACAGAGACTCTCCACCATGAACAGTACCGCAGGCCAGGTTCCAGCTGAGAGAAACCCTCTTCACAGCTTCCTTGGGCTGTCTGGTTAACACTAGGGACAACACAAGCAGACGACTATCTGAAAAGCTCATTGCATCTCCAGTGGAGGTATAAAGGTTCCAAACACCTTCCCCCCCTGGTCTGTGTCTTGTGGAAAATCGGTTTATGTCTTTCTGGAAATAAGTCTAGGGGGGTTTCAAGAGATCGAGTGCTTGTGGCCATCTATTATGTTTTATTCTTTCTGCTTTTGAGCTGGTAGATGGTTTTGGTCAAATCTGACAAAGGAGAAGTGGCCTTGAAGATGTCACATTTCTCAAGATTTGTGAAAAGACTCAATCACACTCCTGTTGTGTTCTGCTTCTGCTCAGGGGTAAAGAGGGAAAGTTTCAATTGCTTCTTTCCACTGTCACCCTGGGGTATCAGGAACCTTGGGTTCCGTGCTCGCACGCCGCACCCAGGTGAGGACTATAAGAGATAGGGAGCAGAGGGTTCCCAAAAGACAGACAGGCACAAAATGAGACCATCATGGTCATTTTTACAAGCAAGCCAACTCTGGACCAGAACTTTTTTTTTTTTTACCACCTGACTTTCTAATGATGAATATTATTTTATGGTTAGAAAAAAATGCTCCATCAACATGCAGTCTTTTGTAGGAAAAATAAAACAGATTTTTCACCACACATAATTTAGAGCTGATTCTTTGTCCGTATAGTAACCTTACACATTATTTTAATATTATTATTATTATTAATATCAGGCCCTGATACTTTTATCATGCTCTTTTTTTTATTTCTTTAGATATTTTCTGGGCTTTGCCGTGTGCTTTCTTTAAACGACTTCTAGGCCGCATTAGACAGCAGAATCCACCTTCTTTTCTAGTCTGACTGTACATTTGTTAAGAAGCACCACTTTTTCCCATATGGAGAAACCTACATTCCTATTACCTAGGCCACATATATTTAATGCCTATTAGAGGTGACAGCAACAAAACTCGTGTTGAAGATGCGTTATGCAATCCAATATGTCCGAGGTTTGCTTGCTCCCCTTATAAGGAAAGGGATTATTTACTTGTCCTGAAACAATTATGAGGACCATAGTACAAAAAGATTTTACTCTAATGCAACAAGAAGCCTGACATCCTTCTTGTTGCCACAGATCATGATTTCATTTCTCTAGAGCCTTATTACTGTTAAAAGCATTTAATGTTTTGGTTCTGAAAGCAGATGTGATCAGACATTTGAGTCTGAGGACTTAGCTAATTACCAGCTTTCCAGGTAAGTTTAGATGTCTGTCAGTGTTGCTCTCCAGTGTGGGGGGTGTAAAGTGTCTGTTTTGGTGCTCATGCTCCCACTCTGGCTGCCCACCATGAATCAGATGATCTCAAATCTGTAGTTCACTGTGGTCTTCCTAGTCAAGATGATGGGAGACATAAGCAACACATTTTGCTTTTGACTCAAGTGCTTAGGGTGGTTCAGCAGACTCTAGAACACTAAGCACCACTGGAGCGATCCTCTGAATAGTGTAAAACTGTGTTTGGTCTCCCCTTTGCTTCCAAGGAGGGTTTTGCAGCCTGAATATCTTGAGATGAGAATTTCTGCCAACCGTGGCTCAGGAAAAGAATTTAAATGGGATGGCCTCAGCCTAGTCCTTGGTGGAATATTTGTCCACATCATAAAACCACTGGACACAATATGGAAATGCAATTGACATTAAACCAAATGATATAATCCCATCTAATGGTATTATAATGAATCCCAAGTGAACTGAACATGATTGGGCAAGTATTTCAAAGTGTTACTGAAAGAGTTTTTATAGTGTAAAGGTCTGTGTTTGCCAACCGGTGGCCAGACACACAGAACAGACTCCAATAAGTTAGCCAATTCCCACCCTGTAAACCTGTGGCCGTTTCTTAGAGAAACATCTTTTTTTAATTATTGCTTCTGCTTTTTGAAGGATTCAAAGGAGTTTTCATGAAGTGTGTTTCATTTTTTAAAATACATTGGTCCTATTCTCAATTAGCTGTTTCTGGTCTGTAGTGAAATCCCCTGAGGAGTAGAACGGGATTAAATTTCTGTAAATCTACCATTTATGAACTTGTGAGTTGCTAAATGATCTTGGCCTTTCACCTAATAGCTGGTTGTGCCTTACGTGTCTGTATGGTTTGCTGTGCAATTCCTCTGTTCTGCTGTTACTGTTTTCACTCATTTTGCATAAGGTGCATTCTGGCATGGTTCTTAAAACCTGATCCAAATGGTATCTGAGCACAGCTGACTGCCTGCTTGATTGAATGTCTTCCAAGTGCAATTTTCAAGTCTTTTTTCTGGAGAAATGAGGAGAAAAGAGGAGAGCTTCCCCTCCAATCAGGGATAGCATCTTCCTTTTTGACCACTTTGAGACATTCATCCCTACAAAAGAGAAAGATCATTTCCTAGCTCGATGCTACTGAAGAATCTGGATGTTCTTAAAAAAGCAACCCGCCCCTGAAGTCCCTCTAGACCACATGAAATACTGAATAGAATTCACAAAATTCTGAGTTTAAGTCTGATAATCCTGCAGTGTGTTTCACAAAGACACCTGAAATAGATGTAGAAGGTTTTCTTTTGATTCAGAAACATTTGCAAAAAGCACGTGTTTTGCATTTTCTTTTTATTGACCTAAATAGCTTCACAATACTCAAGTTGATAGAAAATGGAGCTATATAAAGTTGGCTTTGGTGCAGCTCCCATTCTGCTTTCTGATATTTATTAAATATATTTCGTTCAAGTTTGTCAGGAGACACTGATTGTCCAGAATTATGGGCTCACAGCATAGTATTTTCTCTGGTTATGATACTAAATTCCACTAGCAACCATCTCAGCTGTAGATGAGCTAACACTCAAGTTCCCATTGACTTTCAAATGGAATCTGGGGTGTTTCCTCCCTCAGGCTCTAGGGCAGACAATCATTCATCAGAGTATTGTGGATTTACTTTATCCCCATTCAAAGCTTTCATCTGCTTGTGCCAATGCTATACATGAACAATATCAACAAGGCCATTATAGTAAGAGTTATGTGTGACCTGACCTGATTTGGTAGGACTAAGTAATGGTCAACAAGTCCTTGAAAGTTTCTTTCATGAGCTGTGCAGAACAGACAAGGATCATGCTCATTTCAAGCACGCTGTCATTGGTGATAGTTGCTGCCTGGTTCTCCTTACTGAGAGAGGCTCTTCCAAGAAGGGGTGCTTTGGACACTCATAGTCTACTCTGAGCGCTTGTACACTTCAAACAGAAACATAGCCCAGGATATTCTGCAAACATTGACTCTTTCTCTTTACCTCTGCCTATAATCCTGCTTGAGTTCCTAAGTGTTGCCTCAAGAAGAGGTTGTAGCGCTTGCACCTTCATTGTGGACCAAAACAGGTCTCCTGCTGCCTCCACTCATATGTGGTTCTGGGACAAAGCAAAAAAAGACCCACCCAAAACATAAGAGGCTGCCCAATGTGAAGTCTACAGAGTTGTGTTATATGTTGGAAGAAGCATGGTGGCAGAGCACTTTTAAAGCACCTTCTCACTTGATTATGAAGGTCAAGTTCAAGACTTGCTCTTCAAATATACTGGAGACTCTGAACTGATCTAACTGAGGTTAGGTGATGTTAGGCAATCATTTCTTCATGCACTCTCAACCTCAGTGTCCTGCTGTCAACAGGCTAGCCTACCTGGACCCTGGGCTTAAAAAGATAAAAATTCAAGACTCTAGAGTCAGCAATCAAAATTACTCCTGTTGGCCTTGAAAAAAATAATAATTCTTCCACAATCTCAAATGTGCTTGTAGCTAGCAATGGATAAGAAGCATCTCTAGCAGGCACAGCAGCAGGCAGCTTGAAATCACCTCAACAAAACTTGCATAACCAGTTTAGTGTAATATCTTCACTAAGGCTACTGGAAGTCATTTGAGTGCTGTAGCTATTTATATCCAGTGAGGATTTCCCCAGAAACAAGCATGTGAAAGATGATCTTGTCCCAAAACACTTGTGTTCCATGAAAAATGAGCATTTTCTCTGGAAAACAAATGATCTGCGATCTTTGCAAGCAATTGGGATCCCTTCACTGATGTATTCAACAGAAAACTTTTGGTCAGGTGTTTTATAATGCTCGTGACTAGTCTGGTGATGTAAGTGGAGGAGACAAAACCAGGTGGATAAATGTATTGACCTTGAAAGTAAAATGCATCCCTGGTCATCCGGCTTGCAAATGTCAAGAATAAATTTAGCTACACCTGTTGATATTTAAACTCCTGTAACCAAGAACCAGCATAAGGCAACACCAAGCAAAATTTGAAGAACTGAGGCCTGAATCTCTGTTTGCAAAAGGACAAATTCAAAGAACCTTACTCGTTTTTTCCTGATTTCAGTGATTCATTGGATTTCTGCATTATCCCTTAGAGTACAAATCTGTATATTTTAGTAGGAGAGTAAGCAGTTTTCAAGGGCACTTTTCCACCCTCACCGAGGAGGAAAGTATGTGATTACTCACAGTTTTATATCATGTTACCAAAACGCCTGCCACTGCCATGGGGTATTGACTACCCCATGATTTTCACATGTGCTTTATAGTTAGGGAGTCTGTGTATGGAGTGGGATAAGAGCAGCAGTCTTTTTAAACAACAAAAAAACCAAAACCAAACATCAAAACAACCCCAAAAGGCATTCTGCCTGAGAGGAAAAGAATAAACCAGGCAACAGTCAGACAGTTTTAGCTTTTTCTTGGGTAAAGTGCTGTGGATACAGATTAACTTTGTTTGTTCAATATTTACTGTATTTTCCTTTTACCTGCTCTGAAACGAGGACTGGAAGCACTTTGCTAAATGGATTGAAATGATCCTGGCTTCACAGCATGCCTTGTAAGTGCCCCGGTTCTGTCTTTGACCGTGCTGTTTTGCAGCTCCGTGGAGCAATACCCTTTCAGGGGTTTCCATAGATCCCCCTGCCCCTGCCATGGCAACAGCACACTCTCAGCTCTGCTCCTGCTCAGTGCTGGAGGCCTGTTTGCATCAGAAAGATGCTGCTCCTTGGGGAATCGGACCATCCTGATGGGTCTGAAAGCTCAGACCTGCCCAGGAGCAGAGTTCCCTCAGAGTTCATCTGATCCCAAAACAATCATAGAATCATAGAATGCCCTGGGTTGGAAAAGACCTCCAAAGCTCACCTAGCACAACCCCTCCTGCAGTGAGCAGGGACTTCCTCAGCCAGAACAGGTTGCTCAGAGCCTCACCAAGCCTGATCCGAAATGTCTCCAGGGACGGGACCCCCACCACCTGCCTGGGCAGCCTGTTTCCGTGTTCCACTACCCTCACAGTAAAGAACTTCTTCCAAATGTCCAGTCTAAATCTAACCTTCTCCAGTGTAAAACCATTGCCCCTCGTCCTGTTGCTACATGCCCTTGTAAACAGGCCCTCCCCAGCTTTCTTGTAGGCCCCACTCCCTGCTGCCAGGTGCGTGAGGCACCTGAGCCTTGGCATCTTGTTCATGAGGTCACGTTTTCCCTGGGAGTAGAGACAATGACACTGTCGGTCTCTCTTTGGGGCTTGGACTATCTGTGTCACTTTCCTCTGTGTGGCAGGATCTCCAGGTAGGGGTTCCCTTGTCCTAAAAAAGGCAGTGCTGACACCATGGAAGCTGGAAGAGAGATTGCAGCCTCTCCATGGCACAAACTCTACTGTTTTCAGTGGCAGAGGCAGAAGGACTTGATGACTTCATGTGAATTAGATACATCTCTGTCCATGTACTGTCTCAGCTCATTTATTTTGGGATCTGGTAAAAAAAAAAAATCTAAACTCCAATCACAGACATTTTGTCCACAGTTCCATGTTTCCATCAATTTTTCAGATGCTGTGCCTAAGACTTCTAATTATGGCTAATTACACAGCCTCCTCTGTCCCCCTGTGCCAGCAAATAATCCCTGTGATGACCTTTTTATGGGAATCTCTAGCAAAGCCTTGCTGATATCTTCTTGAACTTTGGAATCTGGTCGATACCTAAGGGAACAGCCTGCACACCTGTACACTACTCTCCATCCCAAATAAATGGAGAAAGTTCCCACCTAATCCAGGGGGGCAAGGGCAGGTGGCAGGAGACGTCATTGCCTTGTCCTCCTGGTAACTTCTGTGCAGTTTAGGTCCCAGAGATGGAGAGACTTTTACGTTCACTGAATTCTAAGTCAATGTGTATAAATGTCTGTTGATTTAATGTTTCTCTTTAACATTACATGGAGGGAATCTGCCTGAGGCAAATACAGTACTTAGAGGTGCAGTGTTACAGAAAACCTGTGGCCGGGCAGCCAGGCATAGACCCAGGACAGCATCCTCCCTGGCAAACATCTCTTACTTCTTTTTCCCCTCACTGCCTTGAGTTTGATGTGAGCTGCCTTCGTTTATGGTATCAGAATCACTGATGAAGATAAATATTGGAAAGAGGAGCTGAGAGAGATGCAAAGGTAGCATTTGGCTGGTCCTCAGAGAGCCCACACCTTCCCTCTGACCTTCACACGATATTGATGGTTCCATAATGGACATGCAGGAAGATGGGATCAAAGGGAATATCTGAGTGTTATTGGTTCTAACTACCCAAGCTTAGCCACGCTTTTAACTTTAAAAGCCTTGGAGAAACAGCTTCTGATTTGTTTTACATTTCCTCTGATACAGCTGCCTTAGTAGCCAATTAGCTTTTCGTGATCATGGGTAATAGTCCTGCATGCTCAGGTTGTGCGTCCTGTGCGTCTCTGACTGCTGTACATCGGGCTGAGGGGTCACAATGGTGGCTCTGTTCCTGGCCCTGTCATCTTCAGAACACCATGCGTTAGGTCATCACCATTAAGTAAGCTTCCTGGCATTCACTCCCATAGGAGTTGCTTGTTTTGTTTGTTTTATGGGGGTTTTTATTGAAAAAAAATAGGATCTTTATTCTGCAGAGACCTTCTAGTAGAGGAGATACTGTAAGTTGTGGTTCTTTTCAGACGAGAAGCTAAGATGCTTTTGTAGGCGTGGATGGAAGAGAAAAGGGAAGAGGAAAGAGGTTATAGCTTTTTCATTAATCCATAGCTTATAAGACTCCATTTTCTGTGCCTATAGCAATGACATTTGAGGCCATGCTTTATTTTGCTCTCATTTCTCACTGTTATAGATACTAACCTCTCCAAAAATTAATATAGTTTGCTAACCACTTACAAAGTAGTTGTCGAAACGCACAAGTGATACATCAGCAAAAACATGCACCAAAGAGAAAACCACTGTTTATTCCCACTCCTTTAGTTAATTCCTTTTCCCTGTCCCTCATGCTAAAGAAAATGGTGGTTGTGACGGAGACCATCCGCATGCCAGGAGAAAGAACCAAGTCCCTGGCTGCAAACTTTACATGGAAGAAGGATCTCCCTCCGCTCCCATTCAGTGGAGCTGATTTGTAGCTGTCAGCCAGCCCGCAGGAGAGCTTGTACCCCCAGAGCTGGGAGCCTGTTTGCTTTCCAGTCACTGCCTGCCCTCCAGCATGCCGGCTGGTGTGCCCCAGCAGGCTTCGCTCCTGCCAGTCCCAACAGGAGCTGGGCTCAGAGCTGCCAGCTTGCATCCGCATCGCTGCAGGTGGGTAAGCAGCGTGCGAGAGGGGGGATCCCAGTCTCTCCAGAGAAAGGCAGGAAATCTAGACAAGGAGGGGAGCATAACTGCAGGCTGGAGGATAAATGCTGGCCCCGACTGGGAGGAATCAAAGGGAACCAGCTGTTTTGAATGGGGCACAAAAGAGCAATTCTGAAGTGAATGTGAAGTGGCTTGTGTTAAATGGAGAAGGGTGTACTGCTGGTTGCGGGCAGAAGCAACTTTGCAGGCTCCACAAAGCAGCTATTTCCATGGCTCGTTCCTGTCCTTTGGGATGCAGAATAGCTCTGTGTAGGGTGGTGGGGTTTTCTTGGGGTTTTTTTGTTTTGTTTTTTCTTAAATGGGTTTGAACCCGTATTGCTTTAGCCTCAATGCCTTCCCTGCCTGGACGGGCATCTCTGAAGAAGGACTAAAAACTTGAGTTTCCAAATGAGAAAGACAGTTGGATCTCTCCAGACATGAGTGGGGTGTAAACTTTCACAGTGGCAAAGTAAACAGCTGAAGGGTTTGGGGAGCAATCTTGGAGCATGAACCTAACCCCTGAGCTAACACAACAGCAGAGAAGTCCCCAGGGATCCTTGTAGGACCAGATGTCAGTCCATGGAAATCAGTTTTATACTGATTTTCAAACATCTGCAGCATGTCTCAGGTTAATTGCAAGCGGATGTAGTTTATGCTTTTCAGGCTGCATGTTGTTGCAGTTTCTTTATTTGTCTGTATCAATATGGAAATGGATATGAAACCAACACAGATCTCTTTGTGGGCAACCTGCCTACAGGTAGAAAGGTTACTTCAGTTGAACCCCTGGCTTGCAATGAATAATTCAACCATCCATAACTATATCTGTGTTTAAACATGGTTACCACTCTTACCACTGCATTCTGTCAGTGTTCAGATATTAAAAATAGCAACAATATATAGTAGTTTGAGCCAGCTTTATATTTACCTGTGTGTGGTTTATAAGAGATATTTATTGAGTGGTTTCAGATGGACAACAACCACTGTAAATAAACATCAAGGTCTGTCTCCTTCATAAGCAATCATTAAAAATCATTGGCTGACTTGGCCTGAATCATGATTGAAAGATATATTTTGATAATCTCCTGAATGCTGCAGCGTGATATCGTGCAGTAGCTCTTTTGGGTGCTGCTGCTGTAAGACATCGCTCTCAGCCCTGACAGCTCTGTGCAGGTGCTCTGGCTTGAGTTAGAACAGAACTAATTCTGTTCAGTGGTTTTACTTTTCAGCTCAGCCTCTTCTAACTAACTGCACTTGCTGAAGTTAACGGTGTGTTTTCAGTGTCTGCTTCTAGCACTGATAGCATCCAGTGCAAAGAGTCACTACCAAGGGCTGGTGTGTGTGGAAAGGCTCTGGCTGATGCTTGCTCCTGTGCAGACCAAGGGCACTGCTCAATCCTGTGCACCTTGTTGGGGGTGCACAAAGTAAAAGGCTGCACCTGCAGCCAGGATGGGTGGCCCCAAACTGGCCAACAAGGGATTCCATCCTATAGATGACATAGTTGGTATAAAGCTGAGGGGTCACAAGGGTCAAGCTCTTCTCCAATGGCCAGTATCTGAGGAGGACTCTGTCTGTTCTGCCTTCAATCCCAATCCATACATTCCTGAATCCAGTTTCCATCTGCTGCTTTCTATAGTGCCTGCTCCACAGCATCAGTGGTGATTGTGATGTAATTGCCATAAGGGGGCTGGGCTCAATACTGGTTTTGTATATGTTTTTATATAGTCCAATTTATCATTATTATTTTCATTAAAGCTGTTTTATTTTTCTTTTCCAATCCATAACACTCTCTCTCTTATTTCCTTTCTCTTCCCCTCTAGGAAGGGAGAGGAGTTAATAGAGAGCATCTGCCATTTGTCTAATGGCCAGCCCAGGCTTAGCCCTTGACAGCAGAGAATTAGCTACCTGCACACATGTGACGTGACAAGACGTGACGTGACGTGACGTGACGTGACGATGCACAGAGATGCCTCCATGTTAAAATGCAACATATGCCAATGCCATTGCCCACCAAAGCTGCCTGCAAAAGCTGGTGCTGTGCCGAACATGGATGGTTTATGAGCAGCATTGTACTTGTATAAAAAGGGCAGTCAGGATGAGTACTTTTAGTTGGTGTTCACAGAAAACCTGGGAAACAGCAGGACTGACCATTTATTGTGCACGGATCTAACAGTTCCTTTAGCTGATCTAAGTGCTTACAAGTCTTAGCTGGTGCTGTTTAGGGGTAAAAAATAGTGGGTATTCTGAGGACGGTACTTGTAAAAATATTGGACAGATAGGATCCCTTAGGATTCTTTCAGTGCTTCTCTTAGGATAAGAGGAATTGTACAGATAGAGTAATGTGTCCTTCCTCTCAAGCACATCCCATAGTGTTTCCTAAGAGCAAGGAGCTGAGGTGATATCTATATTTTATTTTGCTTCCAGCTTAGTGTGCTCCTTGAGCAAATAATTTAACGTCCTCATATTTCAACTCAGCTATCTAGAGAGATGCATACTTACCAGAAATGTGCAAGAGCTTAGCTACTATGCACATTTAATTGAAGTGCTGGTGATGAATATGATACTTAATTTCACACCTTGTACACATAAGACTCTAACTGCAAACCAATTTTGGGAATAGTGCATAGGAAACCCTGCTCCAGAAAACACTTTATGTCACTAGCAGGTACCGAATTTCTTCATGGTTTTTCTAGAAAACAGCATCATGGAAGACGCTGGTTGCTGTAGTGGAAGTTGGCAGAAATTAGTCTCAAATGCCTAGTGCTGGTAGAAATAGTAGCTGTAGAAATGCTACTAGTACTTCTCTATTTACTACTAATAAAGCTAAACAAATGACAATCTGTATAGAAACAGAAAATTCTCCCTCTAAAAAAAGTTCCATTTCCTACAAAAAAATTCACCTTCTCTCTGCATCTGCAGTTTATTCTGCATTTCTGCTCAGCTCTTACACACAGCCCTCTTTCATCAAGCTGAGAGCTGTGTCCCTGCGCCTCCTGCAAAAAAACCAGGAAAGCATCCTTTGCCATCCTCTTAGTGTATTTTACAGCAGCTAAAACATGCAGTAAGCAATTTCTTCAGCTTAATCAAAGGCAAATTTATCCATTAATGCTTTCCTGGGACACCAAATGAAGTGAAACAATTTGAATGCTTCTGAGGTATACATCAGGAACAAGTGCAAAACTGCAGAAGGTGCCTTGCTCCTTGCAATATTGATCGTGTAGCCTTTCAGAGGGAACATTTCCAATATTTTTTTTCAAATAATTAAAGTATAATATTTTACAGCCTGATAAAATTTACAGGGACCCTTGGCAAGTAATTATAGTGCTTCTTTAAAAGAGAACCCATAAAAGATGCATGATTAGAAAGTTAAGGATCTGGATAGAATTACAACGATGTGACAAATAATTTACAAGCGATAAACCATCCCAAGGAGAAGGGGAGGGTGATAAAAAGAAAAAGGGGGAAAAAACACATTAAACTAACCAGTGATGAAGTCTCACAATTAAAATAATAAATTTCCCCCCTGTGTTTAGTGTTAGGTTTTTGTAACTACAAGTTGCTGCGCTTTGGCTAGAGAAAAGATTTGCTCTGCCTAGAAAAGCTCCAGCTTGATGTTGATGTGAGGCATTTCTTTTCATCCAAGATTGTTCTGAATTTGGCACAGTAGCTTTCATTTTATTACACACTTAAGATAAATATTCTGTATAGACATTCTGCAGTACTAATGATCTCTAAGACTGTAGGACAGTAACTTGGAGGATTTTTATCTGCCTACAGATGTTGGCTGAACTCATTTTTTATAGAGAACATTTATTAGGTTTCAGATGAAAAAAGAAGAAAATTTAAAATAAATAAATATTTAAACCAAACAAACACAAGCAAAAAAAACCAAACCAAAACCAACCAACCAACCAAAGAAACAACTGATGGATTCCAGCTCAGAACACCTCCAGATCTGGGCAAAATGCAGGTTTGGATGTGGATTTGAATTTTGATGGTAGGGCCCATATCTACAGGAGATGAAGGGCAACTGTTACAGAATGAATAAGGGGAAAAAAAAATCACTTCCCCTTATAAATATATCAAGGCCAAGGTGCACATTTGTCCTAACAACCATTGTGCTAACAACCATTGGCACTGGACCATACAAGGAGCAACTGCTGGAACCATGAGAGGTGAACACAGCTGTGCTGAACTTCTCAGGCTGGGGGGGGTCCCAGATCCCATGAGAAGATGAAGAGCATGTGTACAAAATGGGCTTCCCTCACAGGGAAATGGAACGACATTCACCGGGGTGAAAGTCTTTTCACAACACAAGGCAGTGCAAATAGCACCTTACACCAGGCTCGAGTGAGCAGCTGAGGATCCGTGTGGATTTCCCCACTCACCTTTCCCCTCATGTGGACAGCAAAATTAGTCATAACCCAATCCGTAATGAAAACATCATTAATTTTAATTCCCATGGTGCTTCTGTCTCCTGGAGCAGCAAGAAAATAGCAACATGTTGTTCAGAGATTTCTAGCTGATTTACAGAGCATGGGGACTGATTCTGCACCAGATAATCAGTGGCACTCCTCTTTGCTTTAACAAAGGTGTATCACCTTTGAGTCAGTCTATATTTTCATATTATATATAATCTATTTCTATTATTTATCTTGTAATGTTTTTGGGGGGTTTTTTGGGGGTTTTTTTGGTGGGTTTTTTTTTTTTTTTT
>JANVCC010000146.1:3970035-4008455 GCA_025345505.1 Todiramphus chloris collaris | reverse complement strand
TGAGATATCCTGCAGCCTTTTTAAGGACACTGCATTTTTCCTACTTTTGTAGTTGTCTGAAGTTGCAGCTCCAAATGAATGCATTTATTTTGTGGTAAACCTGCCTCAGATCACCTGAAATGCTCCACATCCTGGCAATGGGGTTTTACTCTGGCCCTTTTGTATCTAAAGATGTTTCGTAAAGCAAAAATCTAATTTGAGTCAGGTTGAACTCCGAAGGTGTAGGAGTAAATTTGATACCAGGGTGATTTTAGTGCACTGCTGATTTATCCCGCAGTAATTGCAGAATCAAGCACATTAATCAGATTGATTTGTGCACATCTGTTTTTCAAAAAACCAGATGTTGATCAGATGAAAAAGAAGTGTAATTCTTCTTTCACCAACTGATGTAAATCAGGAGTCAAATAATTGAAGGTACCTGCAATAGATGCTCATGGCAATGAGAGAAGAGCAATATCTGAGATCTAATGTTCCTTAAGAAACCCATTTTGGGGTTCATTTTATTTTATTAAATCACTTATGCGAGTCTTCCCCACTTCTGTACTTTATCGGTAGCAGAAAGGGCCTTCAATGTTCTTGTCAGACTCCTGGCAAGACCAAAACATCTCTTCTTGTATCCTGTAATGGCAAAAGTGGAAAGAATATTATAAAGTCTTTCCCTTCTGAGCATCGCTGATAATTCCTCTTTAAACTCTTTTATTGCGGCAGGCTCTAATTTATTCACAAGATTAACAGGAATTGGAATAAAGTGAATTTTTGCAAATAAAAGTCGAGATGACTTCTCTAGAACTAGCAAAACGCTGTGGGCTTAACACCTCCTGAAGATGAACAGAGGAAATCGTTTCAAGGCCTTAGTTGTCACTTGCAATATCAATCAGACTTTACCTTCCCCATGGCCCAAGTGTAGTACAGTCAGCGACTAAAATTGGAAAGAGAGAAACTACAGGAGAAACTGCAGAGATTTCCCAAAGAAACACCTTTTCTGCTTCTCTCATTCTAGCCCTAGGATCCAAACGTTGTAACCCTGTTGCCATATTCTTGCGGTTTGTTGAGTGGAAAATGCACATGTGTTCAAACAGCTGTATTGTTACAGGCTCAATCCTAACTGTAGTGCAACATCTGTAGGACAAGGGAGAGGTGTCAACTGAAGTGTATAAACCTCGAGCTAACGATACGGCGCTGTGTTGACAAAGCCTTCTGTTGGAGCTGAGTTTTTCCTCGCTGCAGACTGGCAGGCAGTTCGACATTTTCCAGACGTTCAAAGGGACACCTTCTGTGGGATTTCTTTTGCTTTCCTGCCCGCACTTCACACGCTGAGATCACCAGGACTTGAGAACTGGCTTCTCAACCTCTCCGCAGCAGCAGATTGCAAGATCCTGCCTTTGGGGGGCTGTTTGTTAGCACTGTGTCTCTGAGCAGCTTGAAAGTAGAATTTTATTACTCTTCAGTCCTTTCCTTTTCTCTGAAGGATTCATACAAGGGTGGGCTCAGGGGTGGTGCATGCCCAAGGAGCTCTCACAGGTGCCACATCCGTAACTCCTGTGCTGAAGGGCACTGGTGGCCGGGGCAAAGGAATTGTGTCTAGAATTTTTTGAATGAGATAAAATTATCATGCTCTGAAGCCAAAAAGCCTCCTTGTATCCAATAGGCAAACTCAAAAGAAAATGCTTTTCCAGTTGAAATACACACACACACTTTACTTTTTTTCTGGGGGGGGGGGGGGGGGTCTTGTTTATTCTCATTTGCAAGAACTGTAAAGGTACAATTGCAAAGCTAAAAATGTACTTGTTAAACACCAGCTATAGAAGAAAATAAAGAGTAAATTAGCATAAGGACAGTATATCATCCCTGGAAACCCCTGCTTGAGATGATCCTAGCATCAAACTTGAGCTCTGAGCTTCCCCATATTCTGGGAATATTCTGATACAGTGTTTGGCTCCAATCTTTGTGTAAGTGAAAGCCATGTGTTAAGCTCAGATCCAGACTGGAGTCTTCCCAAAATCTGAGGAAGTCAGATCCAGGGTTTTGGCTTCAGCCCATATCTAATTCAAATCAAATTGTCATCTAGATTCCAAGTGGAAATGAGTCAGAAGGCCTCATCTCAGCAGCTGATGAGATGTCCACACTGCATAATCACCACGTACAGTTTGGCAGTGAACAAGCTCCCTGACTCAGGAGTGGAGATCACGGCTGCACCTGTGGCTTGCAAAGCTCTTGCGGTCCTCAGGACCCTTCCATGTGCTCAGCACCCACACCACGAGGGGTACACTTTGGAGGAGGTGATGGTTTGTCCCTCTGCAAGACCTGAGCTTCATCCAGGTCATGAACAGCAAGCCTCAACGTGTTTAAATGGGGACTCTTTGTGAAATGTCACGACCTCCATTCCACGGCAGGGATGCTTTCCTCCTAGGGCCAGGCACAGCAATCGGTTGCTGTGTGTTCCTGTCTTTTTACTGGCTTGACTTTCTTGCTGCTGGGAGCCTCCTGTCTGAAGCTGTCAACCCTCGGCAAACATCTATATTCCAGTGTACTGGGACGACTTGATTAAATGAGCAGGATTGCCTGGCATGGCAGCAGGGAGTTTCATGATGCTGTTTTCACTGTTAGATTTGAGAGGAGTGCCTGCCCTGTCCTCTGGCATTTACTCACTGCATCCTTCCCAGCTGGGGACTGCCGCAGACTTGCAGTGGGACAGGTCTCTTGATGTGAAACCCAGAACAAACACATTAAGGATTGCTTCCATGCTTCCTGGTTTAGATTTCGGAAGCAACTTTACACACTGTGCACACAAACCATTTCTCATCCCAGTCTCCATATACCTGGAAGCAGCAAACGCCAATTTTGCCATTCTCATGCAGCACCCAGTAACAATTTCTTCTTGCTTTCATTATTAGCAATATTTATTATCAGCGCTGTAGTAATACAATCAGACCCTTGCTGTGCTAAGTGCTTTGCAAACATGTATAAAGGCAGTTTTACAAGCTCTTCACCCCGGTGTCCAGAGCCTGCGGTGGTGAAGAACTTTAGTTGGGCTGCTGTCTCCCAGGAGCAGACAGGGTTCAGGGAGGGAGAAGACAACTTCTCCTCTAACTGCCCCTGTCCTCAGTATCTCTATTCAAAGAGATGAGGAGGGAAGAAGCAGTGCTGTGAGAAGAAAACATATACTTGATAGAGAAATAAAGAGGACAGAACTTTTCCATTTTATTCCCCCACAGTATTTCAGCTTTTTTAGACAGGGAAAAATCTGCTCCATCCTAAACATTGTTGCTCCCTTCATGCACTCTTGACATATATAGGACTAAGATGCTCATCACATAGTTTTAGGGGAGCCAGAGTGTTCTGGGCTGGCAAACAGGCATCATGAGGTCAGTGCCAGGCTCTGCTTGTTCACAGCACCTTATTCTGGAGGGCAGGGGCAGTTTTCTTTAGTGCATCTGATAAAAAGCTGCACAGCTCCCTCCCACAACTCTGGCCTGTGGTGCAGCTGTGCCCTGGTCTCCAAGGCTGTAACTCTCCTGGGGCAAAGAAACTCCACCCTGGAGAGTGTGGGGTGTGGGCAAATGCCTGGAATTGCCCAGCACGGGTCACATACAGAGAGGGTCACACATCTGTGCTTTTGCAGTGGTTCTCCTCCCAGGAAAGAGTTAATGAAAAGTAGTTAGGCAGTGTTTCTTATGGAATCATGTGTTGTGAGAATAATGCAAGCAAACTACTTTCACAACGCCGCTGAGGTCACTCAACCACAAGCCTCCAGCTCTACTATATGTGTGAGAGAGATACTGGACCACGACTGTGGACAAAAGTTCTCATTCGTGGGAATCCTGTCAGACCTCTGCAGGCCTTGAAGACACCTGGAAGAAGATAAGAATCATAATTATTTTCTAAAATAAGGGGCACTTTTGTTCTTTCCCTCCACCCACCCCCACCCCATGGCAAGTCAGCAGCCTGTTGTGGTTTTGTTCCACGTGATCCCTTGAAGAGAGACAAAGAAATGCAACATCCTATCGGAGTGAATCACATAACTTGGAAATGACCTGATTCACACGTTTTTTCCATTCTCTTTCACTGATGTGAGTCTTAAAACAAAAGAAATAATAGGTTCTGATGTTCAGTCTGTGAGTTGCTGGAGTCTGTGCTCCATTTTCCAGCTCAAGTTAAGACAGAGGAAAACACTTTTGTTTTTCTGCAGAGTCTTCTGTTCAGATACAGCTGAATGCCTGCACAGGGCAGATGCTCAAAGACATTTCAGGGTGCAGAAAAGTAAAAAGCAACACTTATATCAGTGTGACTCCAAGATGTGCTCAAGCAGATCTGGTTCCCCTTGAAAGAACCAGAGGAACTGTGATAACAGGATGCAAACAGGGAGTTTAACACAGGTTGTGTTCCTGTCTGGATGATGCTGGCAAACTGCCTTGTTGCCTCAGCCTCCAGCGCTTATAGTCCAGATGAGCCCTTTGTTCCCTGAAGGGACCCCATCACTACGTGTCTGGTTCAAAGAGACCCCCTTCTTTGCAGATCTTATTGCTGCTTTGAAGTTAGTAACAAGCGTCACGCTGGGCATTTCTTTGGGGTAGGGACAGTCATTTTCCTCCCTCCCCAGAGCACAAGTAAAGAGATACTCCACAGAATAAATAATAGATACAAATCAGAAAATGGCATATTTCTGTATCTAATTGCATAGAGAAATCAGATTGGTTTCTTATTGCACCAAAAAATCTTCCTGACGGTGACACTGAAAACTAAACACTGTAGCTTTTTGTGCCTGACAAATTTATGGCAAAATTCTGGTCTTCATAATCGGCTGAAAACTTCCCACTGAGTGAAAGAAGGACTCAGACTCCCTTTAACTAAAATGAAGTTGTGTAAATACCTCATTAGAAAAGGTAGCCTGACATAGTAACGGGACTCAAGGTCTGGGGAACATGCAGAGTGCATGCCCATTGCTGCCTTTGCTTATCTTGGTTTCAGTGGCTTGCTTAGCCATTCAGACTGACACATATATATTCGATATGTATATAAAAATACAAGTTTCCAAACCAGTGGGAGCCCTATGGCTGGCATCTGCCCAGGTCCAGCATGTCAGCTGCTGCCAAGTTGCTCTTTTCATGGTTTATTGGAGTCAGTTACACATGGGTGGGCCAGGGAAAGAGGAGGAGGCAACACAGCAGAAGAAAGGAAAGGGGCATTTCTCCCCCCACCTTCATTTTCTTCAGTTTGTTTTATATTTGTCATTATTATATAACTTTGTTTTGGGCTTCCAAAGTTGTTGGCACTGAGTTTGGTAGCTGCCCTGCCTTCCTCCTGTGGAAAAGCCAGAGGGTTGGTTCTGGTTAGGGTTTTCTTTATTACTGTTTTAGAAGACTTTCTTCTAGGACATGTACCACATGTTCGGAGCAGTAATTGTTCCAGATGTTCTTGAGCTAAAAACCTGGGCCGAAATCAGTTGGCAATGGAGAATTTGAGGTGCAGCTTTGCAACCCGTCTCCAAAGAGGCTTTTTCTCCCCAAATAAAAATGCCATCTTCCAAATTCAATTCTGTGTCATACCAACCTTTTCATTTGAGAGATCACCCAGGTCAATATGGATAATAAAATCACCAAGTGCTTGTTACAGCCAGTCTATGACCATCCTGGCTGACTAGGCAAGAGCAGGATGCAGAAACAAGGAGGTAAAAGGGCTTTTCCTATGTTAAGGTGGGGAAATGGGCAGTAATATCTTGGGTAGTATGACCTACAGCCTAGTGGTCCAGGCATGCTGTTTCCTAGCCAAATCGTCATTGTATATCACTGTCAGACAGAAAGTCCCAGAAGATCCCATCTCTCCCAGGACACCACTCTAAATAACTCTTGGTTTGTCCTGGAACATTGACATTGCATGAGTAAAGCTGAGGTCAGACTTTTCAGTATTATCCCAAATTGGACTCTTAGTGGATGAAATTTGCTACGCCACAGAGTACAAGCTCTTCATTCTGTAATATTTGGATACTCTTTGCTTTAAAACTAGGAGTTCTTGTGTCGATGGGTTCTTGGATCCTTGCTGCATGTGTGATTCATGTCTAAAAGAAAGAAAACTAAGTAAAGATTTGTTCATTTAAGAAAATAAAGCCTACAATGAAGTAATGAATGAAGGGGACATAGCATCTCTTGCAGATGACTAAGAGTTTATAGTGAATGTGTGGTGGTTTACACAACCCCCAAAAAAAATACCTGTTGCCTCCCACAGAGAGGAACAAAAACTATGTTGGTCTACACCATAATCAGCTGTAGATGGGTTCCCACAGTGTCCATTGAAAGATTCACTTCAGTGCAAGGGGAAGCAGACACAATGGTTGTGCTTTCTCTGAGGTGGGGACACAAGCTTTGTAGAAAATAACCTTCCCTGCATTGTCGCCTACCTGGGGGAGGCAGGGTCAGCATTCTCTGGAGTGCAATAAGCGGTGGCAGGCAGTTGTCCTGGGAGAAGATGTGTTGTGTTAAGTTTAGGTGGAGCTGGTTGCAGTGGTGAGCCCAGAGTTTATAGGGGAAAGTGATGTTCATTCAGGGCAGCACACAAGGTACAATGGAAATTCATGCCAGGCAAGCCTGGAGGAGCAGAGGACTGAGAGGTAAAATGCTGTGTCCAGCTCTGTAGATGATGGTCACAGAGCTTCACAGATTTAGATGTCTGAGTTCTGCTTCAGTCTCTGCTGACATCTCAGGGAAAAGAGGAGCAATAAGCAGCTGAGTACAACTGGTTAAAAGGAACAACACAACTTGTTCAACTTCCCCTTGAGAGCACTGTTAAATGTGGACAAATTACCCAGAGAACCTTTTAGAGACATTAGATACCACCGAGAGGGTTGTCAGTCCTTCCTGCCCTGACAGACTGTGCTGTGTGTGGCTCTGGAGACTTGTATTTTCATTCCAGGTATTTGTGTTTACTTTTTTTTTTTTTTTTTTAAGCACTTTGAATCACTCAGGGAGCTATTTGTGGGGCTGAAATAACCTCAGATCAGACCTTCTCACGGTTCTTCTGTTCCCTAGGAGTCAAAACATGGTGCAAAGACCAGATCTCACATTATTTTTGGCCACACAGATTGCACCCGGGGGAAGGAAGGGTAGAAGTCAATTAAAAAGCGTAATCATAAATACAAATAATGGGATATTCAGATTTGAGGAGAGTTCCTGTGGAATCTGAATACACAGGTTAAGGATCAAAGGCTGATTGCAATTACCTTCCTGGTTCGATACCTCTTACCTGCTGTTCTTCAAGCTTTACACTGTGATAGAGATCACCCTCCATTTCGGTTCTAAAACCCACTAATTCAAAGCTAGATCCCACTTGTAAGCAAACCCTTCTGTGAACCTATGTCTCACTGGGCCCATGTGGCTCGGGAATAGGTCTGTGCTGTCAGAGGAGTGTAGGTTCACACCTGATTCCAGGATTAGATCCTTCCGTCCTTCACGTGGTAATGCACAAACCACACAGAGAAGAGTGCTTAGCACTACGACACCATCAGTGTCCAGTCCAGCCCTGGCACATGCTGGCCTCAGCCTGGTCCCTCACACGGAGCGGGAGGGATCTGTCTGTTCTGTTTGCACCCAGTGGACGTCTCCAAAGGTCTGGTGACCTTTTGATTAAGAGCTTTGTACCCTGACCATGTGCAATATCTTTCGGCGTCCAAGTGTCTTTCTAAGTGTAGTTGAGGTGAAATTCATGCCATTAAACTTCAGGTATCTGCTGCTGAGCTAATTACCCTGGGCTCTGTGTATAGCCAAGGGAGAGAGACAAGCACTTCTGGGGTTACCAACTATCTCCTAAGAAGGACATCTAAAGGAGGTCAGAAGAGTCACGCTTCAGCAGTGGTCTTCTGTGCCCACTGATAACAAAGCCACACATGTCTATACAGAGGCTTTCATTAGTTACTCTGACATATTTAGACACAGGAGATATCTAAAGTTGTGGGAAATGTTTCCTGTACTAGGTGACTGAGCAGAGTGGTGGAACGTGTGCAGGGCTGGACACAATATGCCTAAATCTGTTGTTAACTGGTGGTGTAGACCTATCCCAAGCAGTTTTCCATCTGCTTCCTCCTTCTGTGGAGGTGGAGCATCCTGGCCACACCATGGTGTGCCTACTATCCCCTGCCACCTTAGGTGTTAACAGTACTGGGGAAGGAATCAAAGGCAACTTGGGGCAGAGGACATTTCAGTTTCATATAGCTCCTCTTCAGGAAGATGCCACTAAATCTGTAACAACCAGCCACGCCCCAGACTTTGGTCTTGGAACATTCTTTTTTTCAAGCTTCATTATCCTAAAGGCCCAGCCAAAAGCACCAGAAAGCATCTGAGCATTTCTGCAGATCCTATTTCACTGGATGGGTGAGATAGTTCAGGGTTGCCCCATTTGTGAAGGTCTTACCTTCACTTTCACTCGGGAAAAAAGTGCTTAAGCTCTATGGACCTCCCATTTGGTTCTGCCCTTAGGTTTTATAATCAGGGTGGCAGTTAAGGCTTCCTCTCTTTGAAGGCAGTATCTTTCAGGGCAGGAGCTGAAGCCATAACTCACTTCACGCTAGCCTGCTGAGGAGCCATCTATTGATGGCTTTTGACCATGCTGGAGACTGAGAAGAGGTCTGGATATCTGTTAGATTATGCTGTGAAACCATCAAATTCTCACTTCTTCTCCATGTTGTGTGACATTTCAAGCCACAACGTCTTACATCACTGGTATAAGAAACAAAAAGCAAAAGCTCCATTCTATTAAGCAACAGTTAGATAAAATTGAACTGAAAAGGTTTCTTAAAGCTCGGGAAAGAGTTTCATAATACCTGTTCTTATTAAGAGTACAGTAGCCCACTCTGTACACGTGCTCTGATCTCCCCAGAATGCTGACACAGGCACAAACACACACTGGGCTGGAGGAGCAAAACGATGCAGGCTAATCTGTGTCGTGAAACTGCTGGTGCTGAGAACCTGACTCCCGTATTGTACATGTTTGGGGGGGCTCTTTTGCAGTAGATCTAGTCCAATAAACCCATCTGAAAGCTCATTAACAGCAGATGCCCTTTGAATGCACATCTTTTGGTTTAATTTTCCCACCAAATAGCCTACTTGGTGCACTTCAAGACTTGTGCGCTTCAAACCTAAGAACAGGAAATGAAGATATTTGGGAGATTTCCTTCAAAAGGGGATTGCAAAAATGCTAATGTAGATGCATCTATTATATTAATATCTGGTTGAGGTTACAGCCTGAAGATACAGAGATTAGAAAAAGGAAGGGGTCCCATCAAGAGGTGCACTTAAGCCTGACCTGGCTTCCATAGCTGCAGAAAAGAGCTGCCTTTAAATGCCAAAGGGGTGTTTGTGAGAACACAGCCTCATTTAACAAGATCAGGCTGTGAATACAAGTAGGAATAATCACCAGTCATGCCACCAGTACCTTGATTACATTCCTTACATGCAGAAATGATTGTTTCAGGCCTCATTCACACTGTGAATACACTCATGATGAATAACTGTTAATTTAATTGTTTCTCTAGCAAAAATAGAAGACAGCTTGGTCTCTTCCTTGTTTATTGAAACAAGTTTTTCCATGAGCAAGAGGACTAATGAGTTTTGGTTTCTTATGACATACAACATGGGCCTTCGTGACTTACTCGAAATCTAGGAGAGCTGCAGTGTCAATGCTTTCCTCATTAATTGGGTAGGTGAGAAAGATAGGGTTTTGAAATTCCTTAAATGTAGGAGAAAATCTTTCAGACACCTGTAAGGGAGAGAAAACTTCACTGAGTGGAGTCTCAGTTGTCTAGGACTACAGTCGAGACAAGATTGAGTCTCTTGTACTCTGTATAGGAACTATCTGGGATCTCCACCCTTCCTCCATCCTCTCCTCCCATTTTTACAAAACCTGAATGAACCTAAAACCTTTGAGACCTCTACAGTTTTATCAGATTTGGTTGCAATTGGACAGTAAGTTCAAATGTTGTTAGAGACGGTTGACAAGTGGATACTGGTACAGAGCGAGGATTGCATAAGCTTCAAATTGTTAGGGATGTAGGCAGAAAATAAAGCTGAAATTCTGAAGGGGGGGAGATAGACTCCCTGTTTCTGAGGAATGTAATAACTCCTTTCAGACTGCTTCAGAGATTCCAGCTTGAACAACTAGCTGTCCTTTTGCACTGAAGCTACACAGATGCTCCTCCATCTGCCCATTGCCATGGCACCAAAAATGGAAATTCTTTGCTACAGCCTCTCACATGTTCACTCCCCCTGTGCAGCAGCAGAGCATTAGCAGGGCCTTTGCAGATATGTGGATCAAAGCAGGAGGTCACTGCGGTCAGTGAGCAGCCTTGGTTACCACCACACCCAGCCGAAGCATTCTTCCTTCTGCTCTGCTGACAAGCAAGGCTGACTCCCTGCATGTGACTCCCCCACCATCCCCTCCCCACCACAGGTTTCTGGTCTTGCACAACTCAGACTACATATTGCATGGACAAATTTGTCACACTGCAGGCCAAGAGTCCCAGTAAACATTTCCCCTTTTCCCCATCCTCTCTCAACCTCTCCCCCCAGCATACAAGTGCACTCCCCCTCTAGAAGATCTGTTGTGATGCTGGAAGCTTTCCTATGCCCTGCTTCCTCCAGAGAGCTACACAGCAAACATGTTAAGAGATATTTTGCAAAATCAGAAGACTAAAGGTTGTGCCCTTCAATTTGTGTTAGGCAAAGAAACATGAATTCATTTCCAGGAGGTCTTGAAAGCAAAGATGAGATTATATATAATTTAAAGAAAAAGAAAATTGGTGGGAAGCAAATAGCTCTTTGGAAAATCCTCAAAAAGCAATGGATATCAACAGAATGTTTCTACCACTCTCGGGAAGTGCTGCCAGCCCACATCTTTCTGCTAACTCCTAATGGGTCCATTAACTACTCCTAAATAATGATGGAAACCATATGGGTGCACAGGTGGTCTCTCAATAAATACCAAATGAATTCAGTATGATCACCATTAACACAATTAATACCCAGCCAATCTACAATGATGGAACTATTAAAATTAAGCACTACTATATTTCCTCACTCCCATAGCAATTTTATAATGGAAACAAACAAAAGGCTAGAATTAACTTTTTTTTTTTCCTAATATTATAGTTATTTGATTTTATTTACTTACAAGTGGGTTTTAGGCTTCTGTGCAATCTGCAGTGTCTTTTCTCTGCTCTGTACATCTTGGGGTAAGTTTAGACCCCAAGAAGAACAAATATGGGGAGAAATAATTAACTATCCAACCAGAATTAATATTTGTTTATTTTTGGTGAGAAAATTACATGTATTTGAGTGTTGAAGTAAAGTGTTTCCTACCTTCTGTAGAAGGCTGTAAACAGAAATGAATATGAGATTGCTAGAGCTGCTCTTTTTATCATCTATACCCTGAGTTCATCGCTGTTCTCTGATGGGACTATGACTGTGGTCAGGATTTCAATTTTAAGGTTTTTTTGGTGATAGTACTGTTCTAGCACGTATGGTGGTCCACTCAGTTCTCAAAGGAAGAGGAACATGTTCATAAGTGACCTCTAATGAAACGCCTGATATAGGCCCACTATCAATAACAATTTGGCTTTCTAAGAAGGAAGAATTAGAGCTTTAGTCTCTAGAACCAGACTAGTAATGTCAGTTAGTCCAGATTCAATCTCCATTTTCAGATTTCCCTTGAAATCAATAGCTAAGCTCTCTTGTGTTGAGTAAGGCAGTATTAATTCCAAAGTCTGTGTGGTCATATGCAAGTCAAATTAAACACCCTGGCTTACATTTTGCAAAACTGTCTGTTTGGCTCCAGAGGCTATTTTGTGAATCACTAAAGCTTAGCTTGTTGGAGAAGATTCAGAGATAAAGAATTTGGATCTTCTAAACCCTAATAAAGTTGGTTCTGTTCTGCAGGGTAAGGGGTCAAAGAAACATTGTTGATGGCAGCAAAAACTGAGTATGGCAAAAGTGTGACTTGAAATCAGTGCATTTCACCACGGGGGCTTTTGTTAGAAAACTAATGCCTCATCAGTTTCTTGGGGCAGTTCAATGGGAGTTTCAGGCTTGCTGCAGCTTGTGCCAAGTTAATGGAGAGATTTCTCAATGCAAGGGTGCAAGTTCTGTTCTAAAAAACACTAAAGATTTCTCTTTGGTGCTGCAATGAATGAGATCGATCCTTTATTCTGTGGCTGGAGAGATCCTAGGACGTCTTGGCTTTCAGGCTGGTCTTTTGGATCTGCTCAGCTGGACCAGGATTTCAGCTGTAAACTGTCCCCATGGTGTTCAATTTTCACAGCTTCTCTGTGCTCGGATTGAATGTATCTGGCAAAAACAAAAAGACCCATGCAACCCTGAACTGCCCGTGATTATGCTTGCATTTAATATATTCTCTGCGTCCTTAAACAACACACCCTTATTCCTATTAATTACACCAGATTTACACCCAAGGAAGATATTACTCAGAACAATCTCTGTGAGGGTTGGACAAGTTGTGCACTTGAAACTTCCCTAAACTGCAGTTCTATGAAATGTGTTTAATGTGGATCACAAAGCTCATTTCACAATTCCTTGCTAACTTTTCTTACAAACTGTCTTGCATATAGATTACTCTTGAGTAAGTGTTTCTGATTAACTCCAAGTATCAATGCTCTTTCTCTTGAATAGAGAATTCTGTGTTTCTAATTTGAATCACATAATTTTGAAGTTTATTAAGGTAAATAGGGACAATGCACTCTTGTTCCAGAACTCAAATGCCCATGAAGTTATTCATCAATCTCTTTTTCATTTAAATTCACACTTTACCTTAATTTGTATTTCAAATGCAGATGAGGCCTTAATTAAATAAAAATTCAGCAGATGGTTTCAAATTCTCTGTTCAATTTACATTTCTTGTACCTTTCTAAATGCTGGACTTTATCTTCAGAGCCTTAAGTATTACCATTAGACCTCTTCTTTTAAACAAATGCATAATAATTGATAGGCTGGAGCTGTCTATATAGGAATAAATTAAATATTGATTACCAAATCTTAAAAGCTTCAAGTTTATGCATATCTTTTGATAAATACCCAAAACCTTGTCTGAAGCTTCAGAGATTAATGAAAACTCAAGCATGTACCAGAGGTTCAGTTATTTTTCAATTTAACAAAAAAAATATAAAAATATTTCAATAGTAGGCAGGCAGCCTTTACTCCTATGCTTTATAACATCTTTGGTCATCGACAGGTCCGGGAAGTTAGTTTGACAAAAATGACAAATGACTAGGGGGAAAAACCCCTGTAAACCCTTTTTATCTGCAGAACAAGTTGCTGTTTAGTTGTATTGAAGCTCATCACGGGAGCTGAGTGACTCTGAGTGTGTTTTCTTTCATCAGAAGTTGCTCGTTATTAAGAACAGTGAAAAAGTAAATAGGAGTGATAAGCAAAATTGAAAAAGAAAAAAAAAACAAACAAAAAAACTCTAACAACAAAAAACACTTCTATTATCTCTGAATCAGGACTCTGCCTATTGAATAAGCAAATATATCCCATCCTTTTCAGACTGGCTGTTAGGGGAAAATCCCTTTGCTCTGTAGCAGTTGACTTCTTTAGAGGAGATTATGAAGGCAAGGAAAGCACAGCTTCTCCATTTGTGTCACTTTTGAGGTGTAGGTATAAAACACAAAACCCAGCCTTTCTTCCCCTATTCCCTTTATCCTCTGCATCTGCTGTTGCCAGTGACCTCACTGGACACCCGCGATAAAAGGAGGCAGCTTTTTCTCCTTCTCACGTTAGTTTCCCGTTCAGCACTGATTTACAAGCCCACGTACATTCGCTCTGTCATACAGGCTTTCCTACCTCTGCAGCGCTAACCATATCGCTGGATTACTCAGAGCTAACTCATAAATTGCTTCCTTTCAACTTCCTTCCTTTGCATGTTGTGCAAGGGGAGCAGCCCTACCGCTCATTCGAAGATGGGGATTCCAATTTTACACCCTGCAGCTGTAGTCACTACCTGGCCTGCAAGCTTTGTTTATTTATTTTGAAATAACAAATGTGACAATATTCGTGTATTTCAGCAGCCCGGGGAAAAAGAAATCCACCCAGCTTCTCCTTTTAAAGAGACAGCCCCCTTTGAATAATAAAAACCTTTAATAAAAAGTCAGTTGATGTTTTGCAGATGTGCCCAAGAGATGAACACTGGGTGGGCACAGTGGAACTAACAGGTAGAGGGAGACAAAACTTGGGTCAGAGAAGCAATTCGATGGCTGCTAGAAAGAAACGTGAGTGAGAAGGGTGTCGGCGGGATCCAGATGGGGTTTGCCATTAGGCAAAGATGCAGCATTTCAGTTGTGCAGCTGAAGTAGAGCTCTGGTTTATGTTTGCAGTTCCTAAAATGTCCTTATTTGTTCTGACTGGAAAAGTATTCCTTCTGAACAGTGGAAATGTTATCAGCTTGGCTCTCCTCATGAGATTTCTAGTATCTGTGGGTATATGCAAGAAAACATTTCACAAAGCAAGTTCCTCTTTTGGGATCATGGGATTTGAATCGCCTTCTGGGGCCCTTGATGTTCACAACATCTGTTGGTTGTATGTTTGAAGTTCCAGTTTGGACCTGCTCTGGGCTCAGATAAAAGAGGAAGAGCATGAAGTTATGCTAAAGGAGGGTGCCTGGCATGAAATCTTGAGCAGTCACTTGTAGCAGGGAGCTGTGCTTTGTCCCTTTCTTCAGTGAGAGGAAGAACACATTTGGGGAGCTCCAGGACTCCAGGCTGCTCAGATGTCCAGATTTCTACTAGTGTCAGAAGTCTCCTTCCTGAGCCAGGATGCATATAACAGTTATCATCTTTAGTTTGGGGTGGGGGCTAGTGAGTTGCTTCAATGTAATAAACTGCACAGGAAAACGAGTGCTTGCTTTGATGTCAGCACCCCTCATTCCCCAGTTAGCACAGGACAGGCACACTAGAGAAGGGGGGTGGGGGTTGCCAGGGAAAGGAAAAAAAAGAGAGAGAGAAAAGGGAAAAAAAAAAATCAACATTTTCTTCTTGCAGTGGCTGTATTAACGGCACAGACAGCTGCTGACAACTGTGCTGTGCACACATAAAAGAGGATCAAAACCTGGTTAAAAAGAAGTGAAATATTCTGCTGCTCCTTGTCCTGTTGAGAGAAGGTCACTGCTCCGTGTGGCTAGAAGCTGACCTCTCTCCAGCACATTTCTGTTTGGGTTTCTGTCATTTTGTGGATGAAATGGTTTATTTCTCAGTTGAGTCTTGAAAACCCTTACTCAGGGACAAGTACTTTATTCCCTGGCCCATAACTGACTGCAGTGATGGGCCACATTACCTGGTGGGGTAGCACGTGCATTTTTCATTGGCATTTCTTTCTGTGTCTGATTTTTCACTTGCCAACATTTTATGCCTTTACAATATTATCAACAGTTTTGTCTTTTTGATTACATTAAATGAAAGGAGGAACCATGGGTGCCTTCTTATTTCTAGAGATAGAAAAAAGTCAGTTTCTGATACCTTTACAAATATTCATTCAGCCCTTGCCAGGTAGAATTGTAAGCAATTAAATTTGTATGGAAAAGGAATGGAGAAAAGCTGAGTGTAAACTCAGTTTGCTCAGTATGGGCCTGCTTAATTTTGGGAACAAAGGCATAATTGTGATGTCGAGAGACTTTCTAAGGTGAACATACATAATTTTTTTCCACTGAACTTTTTCCATGATCTCTCCGATGATGAAAATGTCACTATTTAAGAAAAATGAAAGTCAGTTTTGTGAGTCTTCAAGATGCTATCAGTGCAGACGTGTAAATCTGCAGGGAGCTCTGGTGCAGTGAGAGATTTGGGAGAGCCATTGATCTATGAAAAAGGGGGAAGTGAGGCTATTCACTGCTGGATAAAAATAAGCTACTTGCTCAAGTGATGGCACAGTCTGTGGTTTGCATTCACGTGATACCTTGAAGAGGAAATAGAGGAGATGACTTAGAAGAGGCAAGGTAGGGCAATGCCCCTCAGAATGATTCACGTAACTTTCAGGAGACCTTTTTCTTTTTTCCTGGTGTGCAAATTTTCCACTCTGTACCACTGACACAAGCAGAGAGGAAGAAAGGGACAGTGTGCAGTTTTCCACTCTGTACCACTGACACAAGCAGAGAGGAAGAAAGGGACAGTGTGCCTTGTGCAAGTCCCCTGCAGGAGCAGCCCACAAATCAAAAGAATGGGCTTTGTTCTGAAGCATTAGCCTAGGTTAGTTAAATGTTTTCAACCCAGATTCCCTATAATTTATGTATACACAAAACTCTGAACCTTCTTGTCCTGAAAAAGGGAGGTTCTGGGTGTGGACTTCATAGAGTGGAAAGGTAAAGCTTTCTCAGTTGATGGAAACAAGAGGAGAAGGGGAAAAAAATACCGATCAGGAGCTAAGACAATAAAAGTAGCCATCCTAGAGATTCAGCTTAGTGCCAACACCTGAACGTTTTCAGTAACAATGCAGCATAAACAGACACTGATCTGATCTAAGAGCATCTCGGTGAGGTTAAAATATCCTTCATCTTCTACAGGAGCATCAGCAGCAATATTTCAGTCTCCTGTTTTCTTTCTGATTTCAACCGAGGGGGAGTGGCTTATTTTCTTTAAAGTCTTTTTCAAACAGCTTTAGTCCAGTGGGTTATTCATCCACATGTCTGTGGTTTGTGTGTGTGAGCACATGTGTGTTCACACACAGGCAAGCAAAGACACAGGAGGCAAAGAAAGAAGAGAGGGCTGGAGGGAAAATGGATCCAAAGTACGAGCTCTATCCATATTAAAGATGTAACAGAGACTCTGTGTAACTCACAATAAATGCTCAGATCACCATATAATCTATTTATCTCCGTTAAAAGCAATATGACATATGCCTTTATCCTGATCCCACAAACTTGGAAGCTCTTAATGGTTCACAGCAAACTATTTGCCTTTAGAAGAAAAGGCTTTGAGCATCTAAGGCCTTTGACTCGATGGGGCAGCCTCTCGCTCTGCCGTGCTCTCTGCTGTGAGTCAGACCTTCCACAGAGCTTTGACCTGACGTTAACTAGGAGGTGTGAGAGTGACATTGCTTAAAAATCGGAAAGAAAACCCGAGATGGCAGCCCGGGTGGCTTGGCTGGGCAAACAGTGATAGTCTCAAAGATACTGGCCAAAAAATTAAGTGGTGTCCTGCTGTTTCAATATCCCATTCCTCTCTGGAGCAGCTGTTTGCTGTGGGTCTGCTTTTACTCTCAGCTACACCCGCACCGGCCCATTGGAGAAAGGAGAACAAGATTTGGTGTTCTAGGGCTGATCTCTGTGCCTTTTTATGTACCTCTGTCAAAGGATTATCAGCCCCAGCCCTTCAAATATCACAAGATACTGAGAAAGGTTTAAAAAAACACAGAGGGTTTTTGCTCAGTGTTTTTTTTTTTTTAAAAAAAAGGAGGTTTCCATGTATTTTCTTATTGCTTTTGGAATCCACACAAGAACTATTTTGAAGTCCCTTTGTGTAGCCAAAACACTCTCCTAGCTTAAGTACTGGAGTACATGAAGGCTGAGATTTCTGTGTAGGTGCAGGAGCTGGGGACTATCTAAAACTTCAGCGAAGCTCTCAGCCGCTGTCATCCCCACTCTACGTGCTGTCGGGTAGCGCTCTGAACGGCACGCAGCCAGCGCGCTGCTCTGCGCGGCGCAGCAGAAGCCGTCTCGCAGCCGGCAGACAAGGAGGCTGCGATAGCACAGGGCTGGCACTGGCAAAGCCAGATGGCACCCAGTGCCAGAAATGGGGCAGTTGCCTCTGCAAATTCAACCCTGCAATATCAGCAGCAACAGATCTCAGGCACCAGTCTGTACCCTCAGCCCTGCGTTGCTGCTCCTCTGTCCCTTCTCCATCCCAGGAAAGACAAAACTCTTCATCGTTTTGGCTGCTGCTGCTTTTTTTTTTTTTCTTCTTTTCTCCCCCACAAAGTAAAACTTGCCAGGTCTGCATCTTTTTCCCCCAAACTGTTTCCTCTTTCTAATGTTAAAAGCATATGCCGTACAGCTTAGTTTCATGCTGAGATGTTAACTCTTTTTCAGTATTGGTTTTCGTGCGGCTGTGTTAAGGGGTGACAACAGCTCAAAGGGCACTATGGGACTTTGTGACATGGAAACTGTGTCTGCAAGGACTGGAACAGCTCTTCTCTGACCAGGTGAAACTGGAGGCTGCTTTGCCAAACTCCACACGCAACCCAACATAAACCGACCCACAGGAAAAGTCACAGCAAATCTTCCCTTTGGGTTTTGTGCATCTATTCGAGGGGTTGCTGGCCTCTCGGTTCAGCACCGAGGGTTTGTTTGACCGTGTCAGCAAGGCACCGAGTCTGAGCAGGGATGTAGGTGTGCCAGCTGGGGCTCTGCACCTTGCTTACCTGCTCACTTGGCTCCCAGATGAGACCTGGGTCAAGTCCTTTTGGCTCAGAGCAGTCAGGTTTGTGCCCAGCTCTTCTCATGGAGTTTATGGCCAATGCATGTGCAGCAGCAGCAGCCCATGAACCAGCTGCGGTTGGGCACCGACCAGCAAAAAAAGGAATGGAAACCAGCAGCAGCAGCAGGATTGCCTCGACCCAGGTGAAGTCAGCTCAACCCTTTAAGTACAGAGTGGTGATTCAGCTGTAGATGAAGCAGTAAAGCTGTATTGGAAATAGCTTTTGTTTCCCAAATAGATGTTTGAAGTTTTGATTGGTTTGGTTTGGTTTTTTTTAATTCCTCATCTAAATCAGGATGAAAGGAAAATACTGAAATTTCTTTGTAGATCTGTGATTTAAATATAAGGGAAAAGGCTGGGCCAACGGAATGATTTCTTTTTTTATGTTGACCCTTTATTTTTAAATGACTATACATTAATGTGAATTTCAAACGCAAGACTCGTTTCAAACAGAAAATGGAAATTTTGCTTTTTGAAAATGTAGAAACCACACCTATTGTTTTCTTCTAAATATCTTTGTAAGACTGGAATCAGAAACCAGCCCTTTCCCACAAAAAGGTCTTGTTTTCACTCAATTTGCATTTTTGACTGAAAGCCTTGTTTCAAAGTCTTGAAACTAGATCATGGTGAAGCAGCAGTTATATCTAACTGGCCTCAGGGAAGAAGGAAACTCCGTGGGTGGGATTCATCTCACCTACTTATAGGTGTTTAGTCTAAATTATTTGTCAATAGTCACCAGCACCTCCAAAGACCTATTCTCTCTATGCTGGTCATAAAAAGCACCTAGAGACGTAGCTTGCACTTGATACCCACTTTTTCAGTGGTTAAAGCTAGGTGAGAGAAATCCTATCCTCGCTGTTCACACTCTCTGAGGAGAGAAGCTGAGCATCACAGCTCTGACGATTTCAAGCTGAGGCATGTTGGGAGAAGAAAAAGGAGCCAGGTTCTTCATCAGTTTTTCAGAAAGAGGCAGATATTTTTAGGAGACAGAAAATAGAACAATTTTATGGAGAGCAAATCAGCTGAAGGAACACTGGTTATTTCCATGGTCAGGTAGAACTTGAGAAATCTATTTTTTTCTAAATGTCAGTGAAAGTTCATGGTTTGATTTTTTTTTTTCCAATTTTTTTTTTGCAGTTCCTTTGCAATTTTTTTCTGATTGTAGAAGGAATTATTTATTTAATTTTTTTTTTTCAGAACACTGTTCATGTTTCTTCTCAGCTGAGTTCCTTTCCCTTTTTTCCAGCAGTGCTTTAAATCCATTAAAACTGCATGTAAGACAGGTAATATCACCTGTGAAGTCCCTGTGTGTGAGTGAAGCAACTTGGTACGGAAATTAAAAGTGAGCACAACAGTCCATGCATTTTGCTTTTTTGTTTTAATTCTTACTAAAAGGAAAATGCCTTTTTTTTTTTTATTATTTTTTTTTTTATTTTATTTTATTGTGGTTATGCCTGTCCCTTTTTGCAGGGGTGTTTGTCTCCTGTAATGTTTGTGCTCACACAGTGATTTGCAAGGGGCAGGTCTGTAAAGCCATTAGCCCCTTAATTTGAGATGCAAGTCCAATTTATAAACAAAACCCTGAGGATTTTATTTTCAAGACAGCTACCCTGGATGAAGCTGTCGCCTGTCACTAGAACGTTATGGAAAGCACATGTAGAAAGTGAGCACAGCACACTGTGTGAGGAGCAGAGATTTATGTGACAACCTTTCATAATCAGTAAGTATAAAGAAGAAAAAACACAGAAAGAGCCCATTGACCAAACCCTGATTACTGAGATGATCAACTCCCTTGAACTTTGTAGGGATAAATACACAAAGCACAATGTTGTGTGGCAGCTCAGTAAGGGCCTTTGCGCACACTTGACTGAAGAAGTAGCTGATGGAAATATATCTGGCACTACAGTGCTTTCTATACACTGAGGGGCTGATGCAAACAAATTTGGGGCTTCCTTGCAAATACTCAGTCTGAGAAGGTATATATATTGTTAAGTGCTTCCCACAGAGGGAAACAAAAAAAAAAAAAAAGGTCAACTGGTGAACTACTAAGTCAGGGAAACGTATGGCTTTGTTTTTGTTTGTTTGCAAGAAAAGAAAGAGAAAGAGAAAGAAAGTTAGATCTGCTGAAATGAGTAGGGTTTCTCATTGTATTTGTTTGGACTGTTCTTGTTTCCCATCGCGGCCACGTTGTTCACAAGTCCTACAGCTGCTCAGCTTTTGGAGGTGTGGCTGCATTCCCGTATCAGCATTTCCAGCAGGCACTATTCAAAAGCAGGAAGATTTCAGCCCCCTTGAACTGGAGCTGTGTATCCAATTGCACTGTGTCTGCTGTCCCTGCCCAAGTGAGCAGACAGCGCAGAACGGGTCACCCATTCTCACACCCATCCCCACTGTGATCTCACATCAATTCTGACTTAAATATGGGGAAGGGTTCCAAAGCCTTTCTGATCTGCTGCAGAAATCTTTCCGATTCCACATACCAGTGTGCAAAATTGTTTTACAGTACTGGCTCCAGTTCCCTTTCTGTGATATGACCAGCGGGAAGGCAGCTAAGCAGCCTCTCTTACACACAGGAGCTGATGTGGGCACAAAAGAGATGGAAAATGAAGTTTTCCTTCCCAGGCAAAGAGGTTGAAGCTGTGGGAGGGCTCGGGGTTCTTCTGATGGCAAGACTTACTGGAGTCCTGACTTGCTGGACTACCAGATGCCTGGTTCTTGCTTATGGGTGACCGTTGCCAGGAGTTTCAGAGTTTGGAAAACAGACTGAATTTGTCTGCTGGGATTTTTTAGGGAAAAAAAAAAAAAAGTCTAGCTGAAACTTAGCAGGTCTAGCCTGCTCATGAGATTGGAGATAGATGCATGGCAAAGAGTGTGAGGCCTCAGTATTAAACTGAAAGGCTGCCTTTACTAATATATTTTCCTGACAGATTATTTTGAAGAGTGCCTCTCTGCAGCATGCACGCAAAGATCTTATTTCTGGGGAAGAGGCCTAATGTCCATTCTATTTTCAGGGCAGGCACATAGTTCCCATTAATGTTAATGGGAATGGCTCTCTGACTTCGAGGGAAGAAGAAGCCCATTAGAGACCTAGAATACCATTTTAGACCCCTTGATCTCTTAGAGCAGTGGGAGCAGGTGGGGCCAGTGTCAGAGCTGTTCCTTGCTTGTTTATTAACTCCCTGATGCTGTCCCACAGCATAAATCTTGCTGTGGTACGAGACTGTGGTGGGTTTTGACATTTCATTTTATCAACCTGTGAGAGGGTTGGTTTGGGTTTGGGTTTTTTTTTTTTCCTTAAGGATATCTTGGTGAGCTGAAACATCAGGAGTCCAATCTGCCAAAACCGGGACTGCCTCCTAGAGGAGAGCCCCTTGGTGATAAAGGCAAAGTTAACGTGAGTTTGAGACCTGGCATGACCTACTTAATAGGCAGAGTTATGAGAATCCATGTTAGGACAGTTTGTTTTTCAGCCTGGTTTCTCATGGGAACGAGGCTTATGCAATCGTACTGTCTGTGCGTCTGTGTCTACATCCTCCTCCCCTCCCCAGTAGCTTTTGGACTCGTTGCTCAATTTCAACCTACTTTGACAGGGGGGTAGAGCTTCCAGGGGTGCTGCTGCTCCTGCAAGTGTTATGAAAATCAGTAGAGCAGAATGAGTCTACAGGTGTCCACAGTGCCAGGAGCTGCTGCAGCAAGGGTTTGTGTGGCTGCAGACAAGAGAGCACCAAAATGACAGGATGGTGGGAAGCAGCCTGTACTGGCCTAATCTGGGTGAAAGGACTTCTTAGCTCCTTCTGCTTTAGAAGCCAGGAGACAGAGCTCCTGCAAGCCAGGCTGTGGGAAATGCAGAAACCTCCTCAATGCTTGAACAGAGCTGCCCCTCAGTGACACAGTCACGGCTGTTGGTGGTGGGTCCACACAGCACCTGGCTCTTCTTTAGATACAGACTCACTCACAGGTGAGTCTCTCAAACTCTATCACTTACTGTGTTTCTTTTTCTGTAAAACAAGATTAAGTCGGGAGGTTTCCTTAACTAAGAGGCTTTTAAAATGTGCCAAGCAATGACAGAGAGGCGTGTCTGTTGAGCTCTGACACAGTCAAAGTGAGGGTCTAGGATAAGAAGTTCATCTGGGCTCGGAAGCATCTGAATTGGGCAGAAGTTTCCTTTGCCAGGGGTATGAGCAGACTTTTCTCATTCACAAACCCAGGACAGTCCAAACTTCAGGTATCAGCACAAACCGTGGTCTCATTCAGATCTAGTGCAGACCCTTTTTACCTTCCTGCCTTCCAAAAGATACTTCGCCAGTGGTGCCACGAGAGCTCGGTTAATTACAGAGGAGGAAATTATGGCCCCATAGACTTCACAGAGAATATTCAGTGTAGGTAAAGCATTTAACGATATGCAATTAAAAAGCTATATATCTAACTCCTAAGAAATGGTGCATTTAGAGAGGTACTACTTGCAGTGCACAGGTGATAATGAACTCCCTAGATTGCAAAGGCATCATTTCAAAACTACAGAGTGAATTTATTAAACATGCTATAGAAGACAAATGTTATTATATGGAATGTATAGATGAAGACACTGGATCAGGAAAACCCCTCGGATTTCTGGTTCCATGTTACATGCTTAACAGCTTCTTTGGGCTCATAAACAACAGAAGAACACACAAGAATATTTTCAGTGTTTCGTGATCTCTTCTCCATAAATTCTCATTTTGGGGGGAAAACTGTATTACATGACTGTTAACAAGATGAGAAGAGAGACTGTTTCCATTTATTTCATTAGAGTTTCCCCAAAGAGCATGAGGAACCAGTATTTTAAACATCACATAGTTAGATAAAAAAGATGTAATTAGTGGGTTCTTCGCAGTTACTATGGAGCAAAAGAGACCCTTCTAGGACATACTGCAAGACTGTGATGGCTGTGGAGATGGGTGTCAGCAGGCTCTGGGGAAAGATGATCTCAAACTTCTAATTTCTTCTAGAGTGGGATTTGGAGAGTGAAGGTTTACAGAAAAAGGATGCTTGTATCTCTCAGTCTTTGTGGTACCTGTCTGTGTCTTTCTAACTCTAGGAATTCTAGATAGAGTTCCACACTGCATCTCTTCTGGGGCAATGAGTGCCTCAGTCAAAGCTGGATCACCTGCAGATTCTTCTCCTCTTTACTTAAATCTGGTTTATAATAAAAACACTCTCTCCTCTCCGGAGCAATGGATCTTTATTAAGGGCTCTCTTCTCTTCCTAAGTTGTGCAGACTTGGTGCAGTGCACTCCAGATTGTTTTCTCTACTTCCCTACCGGTGCATCTCCTTTGAAGTCAAAGGAGCTACTGTGATTTTAGCCCCATTGAGATGCTCACTATGGAAGAAATATATAAAAGACTACTGCTCACAGGGTGGGAGCTGCTGGTTTCCAGTTTCTCATTAATTTTTCACTTGTCTTTTATTTCAGTGGGTCTACACTATGCTCCACCTTTGGCACAGACACAAATGCTATTTTTTTTTATGTGGTTCAGTGGGAGGAATGGTTTTGATCATTAAAAGCAAAGCAAAAATTATTTCAAGCAAAATTCCAGAGCGTCTTCTGCATCCATTTATCTTTCCATGGCTTCCTTAAAGCATTGCCTACTGTTCTCTCTGGGGATATGTGCTCCAACTGTGTTTCACCACATTTACAGGAGCAGCCACATATGACCGAGGCTAAGATTTAACCTTAATTGCCCACAGGCTGCTGCCATTGAGCCCTGTTGGCATGTAGGGGTTTTCAACTGTTGAAACGAGACTGGTAAAAAACAATAGGCAAGACAAAAACATATTTAGCTGTGTACTTAAAAATATTAACGTGCTAAAATCTAAGTGATAAAGGCTCACACCTCTTAAGGCATGTGTAATTTCCTGTAATCATCTCCTTAAAATATTCCCAATGGGGACTTTGAAGCAGTCAAAGAAGAGAGGGGTCTCTGGAGATCCCACCACCGCTCCGTGCTGAGACAGGACTCTGGGAAGTGAATCACTGCTGTGTGACTGGATCCCTGCCATACGCAAAGGATCAATAAAGTTTTATTACCCTACTTGCAATCCGCAGGTTTTTGATTCCAGGTGTTCGCATTAATCTGGGATACGATGGAAGGAAGAAGTTGCTATGGTTGCATGGAGATGGCAGTACAATCTGGACTGACTTTAGTCAGCAAGTGCAAGAAGTTTAATTATCTAAAATAACTGCACTTCTTTAAGCCTTTTGTGTTGTTTGCCTAAGTCCACTGAGCACCAATTCCGTATAATTACTCCAGATACCTGAGCATTGGGAGTCTTTGTGGCCAGTAATATTATGCCCTGTGAGGAAACCTTTGTGTTTGTGCCTTTGCCATCCCATCACTGGCAGAAGTCAGAAAGATGACAAGCCTGGGTACAGAGGTATTAAGGGAAATCAAAGGAAGATAGTATGCAAGTTCATTTCAGATCTGCATTTTTGAAGTGTGTGAGCTCAGAGAGCAAAACTGGCCCTTGGCTCTCAAGAACAAATCCCTCCTGGTGACTGAAGGGTTTGCATGCTTTTGTAGGTTTAGGGCACCATCTTACCCCCCAGCTTGTGGAAACTCTGTTTAATGGCACCTGCAACCATTAGAAATGATTACAGCCCTCAGACTGTACTAACTGGGGCCCCCAGCTTGTGCTGCAAGCGTTGCTCTATGGAGCTGCCCTTTCCAACCGTAACTCCTCAGCTGAAGGTTCCTGAGGAGTTATGAGAGCCACCTCCCATCTCCAGGACCATTTCCCTCCCTTATAATGTGTCCCTTTTTGTTTCTCTTGACATTTCTATCACCTTTAAGAAGCCTCATAGAGAAGGGACTGTGAGGTTTGGATGTAATTGGCATATGGATGGAGCTTAGGTTTTTTAATACACAGTTTTTGTAAGACTGCTTTTATGTTTGCCTTTGCTCTTTGATCTCCACTTGAAAAACGTTTTTCATGGAGTTTGTTTGAAAGCACAAATAATCGCTTACCACAACTGAGGGCTAGCAAATAGTTCTAGAAAAGAAAGAAAACCAAAGAGAATCCATGAGCTGATGGAGATGCCTTGAAAGATGTTTTAGAAACAGCTTGTAACGGCATATTTTGCAGGACTGTTCATCAAGTTAATTCTCCTGTTGCGTTGGCATTCTTGGATATGGTAATAACAACAACAAGGAAGGTTGTAATGGATTTCTAAACTGGGAGTGTTTTAATAGATTTTTAGTAAATGACATTGTATTCAATACTGTAGTGTTGTGATGTGACACGCTACAATGAAAGATAAAGTCACTTGTGGACGTAATCTGTGGTTCAAAAACAAATACGATGATTTCCATGAAAGATGAGTTTTAATTAAATTATGGCCCTGGAAAGGGAGAAGCCCTGAAAACAGTAAAACAAAGCTCCTCGGGTCTGATAGAAACAGGAGCTGGCACAGTGGATGGGTAGAGCTAGTCCAGCCTTTTGCAGTGCATTCATAGCAAAAGCCACTCTAGTCATGATAGATGAGCTGTAAATTGAGATACTCTGATGAAAGAAAGTCATCTCAGGATGACTCAGCATGACTAAAGGTCCCAAAAGCCTTGAAGCAATCTACCTGTGGGGAGAAAGCTGTTCTTATTATCTTGCTGATCCACAAGATCACAATGTGGGATGCAGGTGTAGGTAAGAAAGCTAGAGCTGAGCTGGGATTTCTTCCCTTTAAAGTGTCTGAGGGCTCAGAGAAATCCCCCTGGCAAAGGAAAACCAAAATGCCGAATATTTTAAAAAATGTTAAAAGTCAATTCTTTCTGTCAGTAGCATTAAACTACTGTAATGTAGACCAGTTAATGATGGTGCTTCATGAAATAAGACATTAATCTCCACTTGTAATGCAAGAGCCATACAACTTGATTCAGCCTTAATCTTTTATGAGTTATGGACTCTTCTGTGATTCATAAAACAAATAAATCACACCTCTAAGGCTATCATCTATTTATTACTGCTTTTTAAATGTTCAGTATAGTATAAAAAAGGTCTCTTTTGCTTGCCAAAGGTTGTCAGCTACGGAGAAACATTTGGAAACCAGAGTCCAGATTCTGCATACAGCTGGACATAGGTTATGTCTTTGTTCCTGAAGACAGAAAGCTCCCAGAAATGCACTCGTGGGGCTGGCAGTGCAGATTTCAGCCCCTGCTTTCAGACTGTGTTTACAGTGAGTGAGCCAGCTGACCTAAAAGACCACAGAAAGTCCCTGGCCTTCCTTTTTAGAGAGACAAAGGCTAATCAGTAAATAGCACTTGCCAAGTTATGAAACCATGGGGAGAATAAGGGAAAAGAATCATTTGGAACAGCAAAAATCAGGGTAGGAAAAAAATATTCAGATTATTGGAATATTTATTCAAGGCAAAACCCACAGTTTCACAGCTACTTTACCTTTAACATACTGTGTGCTCGTGCCAATATTATTCTTTTTGCAGTAGAACCATAACCCCAGAGCCTACATAGGGTCCAACAGACATGGGAGGGTTGTGCGTGCAGGTTGGCAGCAAACTTTGCATCTAGTGTTTACAGTGAAAGAAAAAAAGTAAAAGCATCTGTTTTTAGGAGCCTTCAGTGCTTCCGTTGTTGATGACAGTCCTCCTGGTCAGTTCCCAACCTGCATCACAAGGTTGGCAGTCTGTCTGGCTTGTCTGTTCCCAAATCCTACTGGTGTCACTGGGGAGTGGATCTTGCTCTTACCAGCTCCTGCCTACAAAGACCCCAACAACTCCCATTGTAGCCACTGACCTTGGCCTTAGATTTCAACATCTCAGTGACCCAGAGGAATTACTGAAGCAAATAAATAAAACAAAACACATGCCTCTGTTCTGGAGAGGCCGTGCAGTATACTCCTATATTTGTCCCTGAACAAAGAGAGGTTTATGGATATAGGGATGTGCCTTTGAGCTCTTCTTCATATTTGTCTTGTCTGTGATTTGTTTGAAAGAATTGTAAACGTAACAGATCTCCCAGGGCAGTTCTTCTAAGCTGTAATGCAAGCTTGGTTCTTTCGAGCTGTACCATGACTCCAGCACAGATCACATTGCTTCAAACCTTGGTCTGTGGACTCAAAGAAAGAGTGCAGTAATTGTGTGTGCTTTCCAAGAATACTAAAAAACCATAGCAATACTACCCAAGTGCAATCCAGTGTTTCCTTTTGTCATAAGCTGCATATTCCGTTCGACAGCACTCCAGTCTCGGGTCTTATCCGGGCAGTTTCTTTCTGTGAAAGGCAGGTGAAATTGGAAAAGTGGAGATCAGTTACCCAGATGATGCAAACAGTATTTTCTGTTCTTTTTGGCAACAAACAAAAAGTCGTTTTCTCAACAAAAGGATACTCTAATAGAAGAAATTCAAGAGGCACACTAGCAAAACACAGTCCTTCAAGAGAATCAGTGTTTTCCCAACCAAAGAGGAAAAGAGGCACAATTCAGCAGGGAAATAAACACTCCTAAATCTCAGGATGAGTAAGTGACTGCTGCTGATTTATTTCACTTTTGTTTTTTAAGAATTGAAGTTCTTTGTATGTAATGATTGCAACTGTAATTTCAGTTCACTTTTCCCTCAGAGATGTTTCCTCACTCCAAGCTAGTGGTGAGGCTCTCTGGGGGAACCTTCTGCTGTAGGTGCTCCTCGGATATATTTACAGAAAGTACTCATGCAATGCTCGCATGCTTTAGACTTAGAAAATGAATTCTAGTGCAGCTCCTTCTTTTCAAAAAGAGCAAAATGAACAAGTGGAAAAAATCTGGTCATTAATGACAGCAAAGCTCCCTATGAATGATCACTGTAGCATACCACAGGTTTCTAAAGCAGCTGTTGATAAATGACACCAGAAGGTGTCTTTTGGCTAGGAAAGCTGCCTATTTTCATAAAGACTGTGTTCTGAAACCCTTGCAATTATATTATACTGCTCTTGCACCACTCTGTGGAATTTTGCTTTTTATTTCCTACTGCTTCGTGCAGACTCAAGCAGTTTGGCCTCTTTATTAAACATAAGCATCAATCTGTAAAAAGCCTCTTGATTGTCTAAACAACTAGTTGTGAAATTCAGCTTTGTTTCGTTGACTCTGCGTCCCTGGGAATACGGACACTGCTCTTTCTGTTCTCATCTGTCAAAAATACTCTTCAGACAAAATTTTGGATTTTTTTCCCTCCGTGTCCATCAATTATTTTCGTTTTGGAATTCAACTGAAAAATGTAGCACTGCTGTTTCTTAATACTTTTTCTTTTTTAATAAATAAATGCCGGCAGCCTGGAGCTTATGAGCAGCCCTACAGTAATAAAAGGATGTACACAGCAGGCAGTACTCAATTTGCAAAAGAAAAACAGATTAACATTTCAGGTTTCTGAGGGCTTTTTGTCAACAACAGTACATTTAAAAACATCAATCTAGTAGTAATTGCATTATCAGTGCATTCTCAGCTGATTCTTTGGCTAATTCCCTTAATATCATGGCATGGAGAAGTAGCTATGGAAAGTCTTTTTAATATATATAAAAAGTGAAAGCCTGGCAACAGTCAAGTTGATTTGACTGTATATAATTCCCATTTCTGGGACAGGAATGAAGTGAGTACATAGGTAAGGGTAGGGGACTGAATACTCACAGCCAGACCCTCAACAGCTGGAAAAACTGGTATGAAGTCCTGGACACTTTTATAGAAAGTACTTTGCAAGTTAACAACAAAAAAAGAGCATTGAAAAAAAAAAAACAAAACCCAAAACAAAACCCCAAACCCTTCATCAGAGAGTTTGAGAGAACACCCCAGGAGTATCATTTCACCGTTTCTTTAGCAGATGCTCACCAGCCAGTTCTCAGGTATAATACAGCTGATTGCATCCATGCAACGAACAACATGGAATGAGACATTGCTCTCCTTCTCCGAATTCTCTGCGAGGCTTTGAGAGCTATCAGAAACCATGTAAGAAATACCCTGAATGTGGAAGATAATCAGCTCCTGGGAGCCTGCTGCTCCTGAATACCCCCACTGAGCACCTTCCCCACCAGGCTGTGCGGAGAATGTCTGGGTGCAGCTCTTCCTTTCAGAGAGCTTTTGTTCTGTATAAATAATTACATTGAATTACACAGGGGTACGGAAAGGCTGGTTCCACACTGGACTGGGCAAAGACTTGTGTATTTTCTTGTTTCTTTCTTACATGGTTGCCTCAGCTGCTGTGATTTTATCTCTGTTAGTTGTCGCCTCTGGTGTCTCTGACCTGATGAAGAATAGATGCTTGTTTTTAAAATTTTGTAATCTTCAGTCTGATTTTATGCTAATTCACGTAGACACTTCTGATAATTTTGTCTTATGTATATTTATTAGGGGTTTTTTATTTTTCTTCTAACATCATTAGATTTGTTTTGAACTTAAAGGTCAGTTCCTACACCAGTATAAATCAATGTAACTACATTGATTTCAAGGATTGCAGCATCTTTCATTAATTCCTACTGCCAGGGATACTGTAGTTGTCTCTGGGGAAGAAGATATATATATTTTTATGCATTTTAATTTAAATCACAAAGTAAAAAAACCCACTTCTGTGAAGAATTTAATTCTCTAGCATGCCATTAACCATGCAATTAAGGCCTAGTGGTGTTAAATGATCGATACAACAGAATCTCAGCCAGCCACCTCCAAAGATTTCTTTAAGTCCTTCCCTTATGCAGTTCCCACTCTATCTTCATAAAAGAGAGCCCTAATTCTTGCATGGGAGACCCTACTCCCCTAGCAATGTAAAGGACACATTCCTGAGTAAAACAGTCCGAGTGTTGGTCTCACTCCCTCGGATTCAATCATTCCAAAATAAATTCCAATTGCTCATCTAATTATATTTCCCTACTTTTATTGGTCTATTTGTGACTATGGGAGTTGCACGTTTTCTTTGAGCTGTAAATCAAACGTGTATGGTGAGAGAGAAAGAGCATTAAAATTACGAAGAGTGTTTCAATGTCAAAATGGGAAGTTAAGTCATTAAAAATTGTTTCTGGTGTAAAAGTGTATCTGTGGTTATATATACATCTTTTCCCAGTTCGCAGGGAGTTCCCAGTGTGTGCAGTTCTGCAGCTTCAATTCTGCGCATGCAAAAAGCAGCTTCACGTGAAACCGATAATTCTTTCCAGGGAAAGACAACCCATTGCCTATAACCAAAATATGTTTTATTAGAAGCAGAATCTTCCCTGTCAGGCCACATCGCTCCTGCTGAACATGAGGGGTGCCAAACGATGATGCGAGGTTTGCCACATGCTGATAATGACATCCATGCCTGGTGCACAGATAAAGCAGCAAGAGCACCTGGCTGATGTCTTCTTCTGCAAACCAACATTTTCTCTCGGCTCAGGCTTATAAGAAAGAACCAGTGCTGGTGGTTGAAAAGTGATTAAGAAAAAGAGGTGCTGCACTTGATAACAGCAACCCTTCACAGGTCTGTGGGCTGTTGTGTGGTGGAGAAGAGGAAGTTCAGAACCTTAAGAAATATTTTAGATACTTCTAAAATGTTAAATGTAGCATATATGCACTTCCTCTTTCCATACCGATTGACTGTTGCTGCAGGTCCCAGCTGAGGTTGGGACTCTGTTAGCTGGGACATCTCCCAGCACGTCCCTCTCCTGAGCTTTCAGACATATGGGTAAGGCAGACGGATAGCAGACACAGACCCAAAGAGTTTCTGAGCCTCATGCTTGAATGCAGGAAGTAAGGTAATGAAAAGGAAATCATAATCTAGCCCTGAGTTAATTACTTCACAACACATGGCATCAAAAAAAAAATGTATTCCAGTAAGTAGATGGCTTTGCAGCTATATCCTGGAATAGGCCTGGTCTTTGATTCTTCTGTCTCCCTTTTTCACTCCTCACGGCCCCTTTGTAACTTTGCATCACAGCAGCACTTGGCAGCTAACTACACTAAGTGGCTGCAGTACCTGCAGACCCCAGTGCAGCACCAGCAACATTTCCTCTCTACCAAAACTGGAATGATAACTACAAAGCCTGAGCTGGACAAGTCATTCAACTAACTCTCTTCCTGCTTAGTGTGATTCTTTTTCTGAGCTGCAAACAACAGCAGAATCATGAGGCGTGACAAGAAACCAGGTTAAGGGACCCTAGGCCACTACAGAGACTTGGATTTTCTAGTTGTGAAAGTATTTTTCTTATTTTTTTCACCCGTGTCTAGGTTTACGTGATGTAACATCAGTTGGCATGGTGACAATACCATGTCAAGAGGCATTACTGCTCCTCGAATTCAATGAATCAGCTTTGCATACGAAAGAAAAGTTGTTTTGATCTGTTTGCTCTGTTCAGATCCACATTTTCAGTCCCTGGAGCTAAAACTGGTGACTGACTCAGTCGTCACTCGTCTTTAAGTTGGAGGGCTGTGCCCATAGGAAAGTTTTTCACCCCCAGTGCTTTCTCTAGGAGAACAGGACTGTCATTCTGGGAGTACTGGAGAGAGAGAACCATTTGGTTTAAAGCTTCACAAAGAATAGTCAACACCAAGCACCTAAGTTGCTATTCAATTTTCCTTTAGTGCCTTTAACCTCAGGATGATAATTAGAACTATAATGTGGACATTAATTATCACAACAAACAGAAAGATTACCCCCATTAAGTAGATGTAATTCACAGTACACCTCACACCAGCTGGTGAGCACAGGGTAGGCAGGGCGATCCTCTGCTCGTTCTGTCCCTGCGATATAAACTGCATTTCCCCAAGCTCTGTGCTGGATATTTAGCCTAATGTTTTTGGCAGTCTTCTGGCAACTTTTAAATCTTTACAGGTCCTCTTATTGAGGTGTCAGTTGTCATGGAGAACAAGATAATATTTCACGACATAAAAATACCCCGTAATCATTTCAGATGGTTGATGATACTGCTGCTAGGCATAGTCGAACTCTTCTTCACATCACTGGAGATTGAGGCTTTCCCTCTGCTCCACGCAACCCACATATAATCCCTTCTGATTAGAGCCTTTTCTCTTTGATGCTCCCCTTTGTCATCCACACACTGGGAAAATTGCTCTGTATTGAGTTACATGCTTTGTGCAGTTTGCGTAGTTGTCTTTTTTAACCTGGAAGCAAAGCCTGTGCCTGAGCAGCGATAGGATTCTGACTTCTACTAAATCTTTGATTAATGAAGCTCAGGTAAACAGATTAGTCATTAACCTTTGCTTCTCATAATAAGATTACTTATTGATGTAGAGTAGTTGTGCAGCTCCCATGCTGCCAAGGGTGGGAATCTTGCTTTCCTTCAGACTTCAAGAATCTCCCCACCATCTAACAAGACCTCCCTTTTAGGATGGGGCTATTAGAGAGCTGCTGCCTCTGCAGGGCGTCATCTATCTCCTATGGGATCTCACTGCATCCAGGGCACTTAGATGCAAATGTTCATAGGCACCGTCCAATAGCAGAGCATGCTATTCGTATCTCCTGCTCTATACTTTTGCTAGAGAGTTGTCAGTGAGGGCAACTCGTCTGGGACACAGTGAAAATACACACAAAGTGAGACAGGTTTTCCAAGAAACAGTACAATGTGAAGCCATGGCTGTGCAGGACAGTTGCCTAAACCTTTGACAAAGGCCATCTTTGGTGACAGACTCAGAAATCATTGCATAATATCCATGTCTGTAGACAAACAGAAGGATGCTTTAAATCTGTTTACAAATTGGCTTAATTCTCTTTATCTGCTGCATAGGTGTTCTAGGATGGGCAGGAGCAACCTATAAGCAATGAGAGAACCAGAAGCTATACCCTGTGAGAGAACCAGAAACTATACCCTGTAAGAGAACCAGAAGCTATACCCTATAAGAGAACCAGAGACAAGTAGTCTTTTATCCCTGCCAGCTCCACCAGGTCTTTTTACTTGTAGTCATGCTGCTAATGGCATCTGTGAAGGAAATCCATGGTCTTCCATCATTGTCTAAGGACAGTTACAGATTCAGTTGTTGAACAGAAAACTGCTGGGCATTCCTTGTGACCTTCACTGTACTACTGCTCATCTGGGTAGGGTTGGCACCCTCCCTGCCTCCCAAAGTCTCCATGGGTGCAAAGATTCGCCTATCAGAGGCACTGAGCTACATCCAGAAAAGAGTCTTTACAGGATCTGCAAATGTAAATGTGGGGAGGTTACACAGGACTAAAGAATAGAAGTGGCCTATGCCTGCCTACGGTCTACAAAAGCAGAGAGGGAATTCAAATAACGCACTGATCTGATTCATTGATCTCTAATATAATGGAAGATATTTAAATCTGCAGACAATTACACTGCAGTCTTGAACATAAAGAATTGCAAACAGAATGGATAGCTGAAGCTGCATGTTTTCTTGCTGATCATTAGACTAAGTTTCACGTTTGCATGTTCAGTTTTGCATCTTGTAAACCCCTGTCTTCATTCCCATTTTCACACCCGGGATCCCCTGTGCACACAGCTATTAGCAGATGGAAATCTAGCAGCCTGATCTGTAGGCCCAGTTGGGTAATCAAACATTTAATTGCTAACAATTATCCATTAATGCTTATAAATTAGATTGCCAAACTACTTCTACAGAGTACAAAAATTTGCATCCAGACTTGTCTGCAAAAAGTGAAGATGCGTGTGAAATGCAATACCATAATGACCAGCGCTGCCATTTTCATCTGGACTCTTCAGCCTGAAACGGAAAATGCAAACATTTGCTGTATCAGAAAAGTTACCAGCAAATTAGAAGTTGAACTTGAGGGAATCATGAAAATCAGATCCTGTCTAATTCCAGGCTTGCTTGATTTCTCCTTTCTTCATCCTTTTCATCCTTCTGTCTTGCCACTTCCTCTGGACTTCCTCATGCCTTGCTTAAACATTTGCCTCAACCCTAGGAATATATGTTGGTCCAGAGGGCTTATTTTATTCTGACTTACTTCCTGGTATTAATCACAATTTTTTTAATGACCTGTCATGCATCTAGGGATGCTTGGTTATTAAAATTAAGTATAACAGCATTATTTCAGGTAACACTTCAGAGATGAACATGTGCTTTCTACTGACACTCCTAACTAGGAGTTAGAGACCGTAACCCTCTACAGCAAGAATGAACTACATTGCTTTGCAGACAATGTAAACCTCATCTATATAAGGGTTCCAGTTCCCATCCTGTTAAGTAAGTTTTGCCTTTTTATAATTGCTCGCTTTCTACTGCCTGGTTTATTAAAGTGATGTGGTTATGATCTGGCCCATGTGACCTCTCTCTTTGCTTGCAAGGGAAACGCTGGAGTGGTATTGCCAGCACTGGGACTTCAAGGCTACATTTAAATTAGTAAATTCAAACATGTCTGGAAGTGTTCCCAGGACTAGAACAAAACTGTTTATACAGTCAATTGCTAAGCTGTTCTCTGGCATGAATTTGGCCCATTCCAACTCCTTCTCTCCCTGAATGGTTTGCGGACGCAGGATGGACAAGGGACTGGACTCAGAGGCAGTGCACATGCAACTTCCACGTCTTTGGAGGATAAATGAGGTTACTATCATAGATGCTGGCCATTGCCCGCCAGCTGGCTTTAGTGCTTATTCCTGTCTGCATTTTATTTACCTGATGAGGCAGAACCAAAACACCTTGAACTTGGTACCTAGGCAACACTTTTCTTTGCTGAATCACGTTGATTTGGTGCTGCACATAGCAGGGACCAGAATTAGCCACTGACATGTCCAGTAAAAGGTAGTCCATATACTAAATCAGGCTCCCAGTCACAATCCTGGGTACATACCCGTTGGGGCTGAGTGGTGCAGAAGCTGAGTGTAATAAAGGCAGGGGAAGCGAGGTCCTCGTCTGAAAACTGATGTCTCTTGTTGCAGTATCAGGCTCAAATACTCTGCCAAAGAAATAGTGCCAGAGGAACTGCAGAAAGAAAAGGGTGTGACGGTTTAATGGGGTTTTAGTAAAATATGATATATTCTTTTTAATTTGCCTGAGTGTTTTATTCTTTTTAAGTAACTCTGAGGGGATCTTCTAATTCTAAAGGTAAGCCATTTATAGTCACCAGCCCAACACGCTGTCGCCAAATTAATTGAAATGGGTGCTGAACACAACACCTCCTTTTACTGAGAATGCAAGAAATTGTTCAAGGACTACATACTTTCTCTCTCTCTCTCTCTCTCTCTTTTTCTCTCTCCCTGGGGTCTCTCTCTCCTCTTTTCCACCTTTTTTTCTCTTCTTTCATATGCAAGATGGTTCCATTAGTCTTGCAAATATTAATTCTCAGTGCAAACAGAATACGTCAAGTACAGGAGGATGTAAATGGAAAATTAATTGAGGAGCAACGTGTAGACTTGTGCTATACGCTGTCCTCAGCATGCATACTCAAGCAGAAGCCAGTCATTGACTTGCTGCCCCCCTAAAACCCTCCTACACATGGAACACAAGGCTGGGCTGCTGGAGTCAGAGAAGCTTTTTAAATGGTGCCTGATAATCAATTATTCTTTTATGGGGTTTGTTGTTCTGGGTTCACTGTGACATCGTAGGGCTGACTGCATGGTCAAGATGGAACCATTGGCCTTCACTTGCTCAAGGCCTGACCCAAATACTATCCCAGGAGAGCCATGAAGCAAGGCTTTTTCATGGTCCTCTTTATAAGGCTAACAGTCCCGCAGTAAAGCTCAGGCTGTTTTTAACTAGAAACTGGTTTTAACCTGCTCTGGTCAATAGTGTTCAAAAACTATTATTGACCACTGTTCATTGCTGTCCATAGGAGATGGTTGCTGGTTTTGTAGCTTCTTGCCGATCTTTGACAATGCTGAGTACGTAAATTGATCGATGGATTTTACTGCTTTATTTGTTTCATAAATTGTCCACAGATTATGATGCTGTTCAAATCATTTGCTACAGATGCTTTTTGAAAAATGAAATTTCTTGAGCAGTTCATAGCAATTATTTGTAATCTATGTTATTTTGACTAGACTCAGGTGATGACATAGTGATTTTTTTTTGGCTCATTGATTAGAAGAGTTTTAGATTCCTGAATTATTATATTTGTAGGTGAGAATGCAGAATTTGGTTTCAGTTAATAGACATTCAGTCCGGAAGAGACAATATTTCATTCACCCTTCCCCCTTGAATGGCACAGGCCAGAGGTTTCAGGCAGTTCTTTCCCCCCATACTTTGATGTATGAGTACATTTGACAAAGCGTTATCTCCTAGAAAATTATTCAGTCTTGCTTTCAAGCCATGTAGAGTTCTCCTGCTTTCAATAAAAACCCCAGATGTTCCCATGACTTCCCCCTCATTAAAATAATTTGCTACAGTATTCCTGGGAAACCAATAGAGGTAGCTGAGAATATGAGCAGAATTTGTAATGAATTTTCATACACCTTTTAGTATTTTCCAGCAAAAGTTTCAAACTTACCAGTGGAGGTTTGGGCTGTTGCTGCTTACTTTTGTCCAGACTCGTTACACCTGCTTTAGTGACATCATCAATCTAGACCCTTTCTCTGGTTAATGGAGGAAAAATAAGCTATCCCAGGTGGATTGCACTTTCCACTCTCTCCTGACTGCAGCAGGGGGCTAGAACAAGCAGTGCATACCTTAAGGACCCCGACTAGATATTTAAATTTAGGTGAGAAATACACTGTCTCTACTTGTTCAGCCCTAGGGTTAGTTGTTGGAGAGGAGGGATGGGGCACAATGCTGGAATAACACAAGGAAATTTGTCACCCTTCCATCTCCAACAGTTCTTACTGGTCTTATAGCACTGAGGTGTATTTTAAAGCATCAGGCTCAAGGTTGTTTCCACTTCTGCTGAAATTATGCTGTTTCTCAGCCTTATCATCAACATCCAGAGTCTCTTTTTACTTATCAGGGAAAGGAAGAGGCCAGATCCTTAACATGCACAATATTGACTTCCTAAATCCTATTTTATTTCAGGATTTACTTGACTAGATCATTTCTGATTATTTTGGACACATTCTGAGATCATGGCTATAGAGATTTCTGGAGGAAGGTACAGCTGATACAAAGGATTTTACTTTTTTCTCTTAACCTCACCCTGATCACCACTGACAACAGTCCTTCTGAGATGACTCTGCCTTCCTTCACATTTCCATTTTCACTCTTCCCCTCAACACAGTTTCTGTGCACTCAGCAGCCTGCAAGCAGTGTTGTAGAGTCTTCCAGTAAATGTCTCATTTAAAGAGTGAGGAAGCCTGAATTAAATAGGGCAGGGACTCTTGCTGGCCTGAGTTAATGGAGATGTCTTTTAGTGAGATGTCAGCTCTAGACAGTTCAGCTCTGCCAGTGTCATGAGAAAACTTCCCCCCATAGTTTAACAGTGTATGAACAATGACCCACTATGAAGATGCATTCATGGATTTTAGATTGGGCTGTGGCTCATTTTGACGTGTTTTCTCCTAATTCAGAGCCTCATCTTATGACCTCATGTAAATGAATGACAACAGCAAGAAAACGACGTCCTGGAAACAGGACTATCTGTCTTTGGTTCAAAGGCACACTAGAATCTTTGTCCAGTCTTGCTATTGAATCATGTTATACCCTGTAACCAGTGGAAAATATAGACATGTCTACATGATACCTATAGAAGATGATCTGACAAGTTTGGAATGTGAAATAATTCTGACTGGGGTAACTGAAATCAGAATTTTGTACAATGTTGTCCAGTAGATGGAAATTTCATGATCATAATGCTGGTCCTCCCCAGTCTTTAGAGAAAAAAGCATCTAGTAGTGGAAGACAATGTACTGGTAGTGACGAACTGCAATTATAATGTTGGACGTCTAAAAAATTAGGACTGTTTGTGAAGCTTCCAGAATTATGCCAACTTGTGCTATGGAGCAATCATTAGGGTAATGAACAATTTTTGGGTTTATCTGCCATCACCTGACAATTTCATAAATAGGAACATTTCTGAAGTGACAAAATTTCCATCCTTGCTGGGGGGAAAATAAAAAAAAAAAAA
>JANVCC010000146.1:3885162-3969935 GCA_025345505.1 Todiramphus chloris collaris | reverse complement strand
AAAGAAAAGAAAAGAAAAGAAAAGAAAAGAAAAGAAAAGAAAAGAAAAGAAAAGAAAAGAAAAGAAAAGAAAAGAAAAGAAAAGAAAAGAAAAGAAAAGAAAAGAAAAGAAAAGAAAAGAAAAGAAAAGAAAAGAAAAGAAAAGAAAAGAAAAGAAAAGAAAAGGGAAAAAGAGAAAAGAAAAGGTTAATTAAGCCCAAGCTTTCTTTTCTGAAGTGCACACTCTCAGAGCATCAGCACACACACAAAAAGTTTCGCTTCTAATGTCTTTTTTTGGTGCAGCAAACCATCTTGTGTTTTCACATATACTTCCAAGGCTAGAAGTTTCCTCATTTTGACAAAATGTGTTCCCTATATTTTTAGAGCTGGGTTAAAACTTCATTGCTGAGGAGAGGAGACAGGGCAGTCACACAGCCAGTCCACGCTACACGATGCGGAGCAAATGTCGGAAGTGCTGAAGCTAATGGGGAAGCGACAGTGCCCTTTGCTTCCCTGCCCCTGCGCTCCACTTCTCCCTTCCTCCGTCTGACCCCTTACACCGGGAAACCTGCCCTTGGTTTGCAGATTGTTCTGCTGCTATCCTGCCTGAGACACAAACAAACAAACATACAGACAGAGACTCCCATATGTGCAGAGAAGATACCACTGGTATGTAACCAAGGGGATCAGAGACACTAGTGAGAGTGCAAAGAAGGGCAAGAACATGTCTGCAGTGTGTTCAGGATGGATTGCCCAACACTGAGGGAAGCAAGACACTAAAGTTACGCTTCCGCCAGACAACATGAGTGACTCGTCAAAAAAAAAAGAGGTTTAAAGACTACACTTGCCTTCCTTCACCTGCCTCTCTCTTCTCGCCTGACTGCTTTCCTCTTTTCCAGTAAATAGGTTGCAAGTAAATCTTCCTAAATAGGAAAGAAACTCAACATTTATACACCTCTCAAAAACTAAATGTCAATTGGAAAACGAGGATGGCTTTGCAGAGGATAAGCACAGAGAAGGAAGAGCTTCCCAAGCCCGGGCTGTACACAGAGGTGGCTACAGTTCATGTCCCACCACCAGGAGATGGTTCAGAACTTTTCACCTGGAGGCAATGGCTCTCATCACACTGAGGACTGGGTAACCTAATGCCCAGTATCTTTCTCACCAGGTTTCATCAGAGAAGCAGGACTAACCCACATCACCATCCATCACTGCATTCCTGAGATGAGGGGGTTAACAGTTCACAAAAATCAATAAGAGGTTGCCGTGATGGCAAAGCCATCCTGCAAAAACAGAGAGGATTTTTCCTGCCAGTAATACTCTCTCATTTAGTAAGGGAGCAGATGCTGTGATATCTAATTCTGACTCAAAGTCTAGCATTCACCACCTCCTCTGCTAGTTACCAAGTAGGTACTTTTCTGTCAAGGCTGATGGTGATGTTAAATCCAAGAGCCTGGACTGTCTGTGTGTCTTGGGCACATGCAATGGAGAGCACAGCAGGGTTCATGCTCCCTGGCTGAATTTCCTTGGGGTTACTACCCAGCAACAGTCTGTACAGCTGATTGCTGCAGAGAGTCCTGGATGTTGAAATGCGCCCAGTCCCTTAGGGCTCCCCCCTTGCATAATCTGTCTTTTCACTGCTCATATTTTCCTGCCTAGGTTTTATTTAATTTTTTTCTCAAATGATCTCACTAGAATATACAATGACCAATGCTCTTTAGATCTATAAAAAAAGGCTGTAGACATGGTTTATATCCTCACTTCCCATTTCAGACGACTTCAGGAGCCAATATTTTAAGGCTGTCAGAGCAGTACCCCAGAGGTGAGTGAGGCTCAGTGCTCCTTGAGATGGTCAGTCGGTCATTCAGGAGTTGCACAGTTAGAGGAAAGCACATTATTACAGCAAGAAAGCAGGATTAAGACACTTCTGCTTGAAGCTTGACCCAGCAACTTTGAACCCACTGACGAAGCTTCCTGATGTGTCTGCACAGGATCAGCTCCTTTGCTTCAGCTCCAGCACCACTTGCTCCAGTGAACACACAAAGGGCTTCACTAGGGGACAACAACAATGACACAGCATCGTATTATCAACACATATGCAAATATACACTTTTGGCTATATTGTTCTGTTGGGCTGCTTTTACCATAGATCTAATCTCTTCACCTTTGGCATTCAAAACGTGTTTTAATTAACCCACTAGCAAAACATTAGATTGAGACAGTCTGATCATTTTTAACTGTATTTTCCTGAATGAAAACAATGCCAGCCAAATTTACTGTACACTCTCACCTTAATTACCTGTCTCAGACAATCCCTTTCCTACTCACTTGCAGTTTATCACTGTATAACACAAAAACTCTTCCTCTAAAAAAAAACTTTAAATGCTTCTGAGATTCAAACCGTAGATTGCTTGTGCAGCTATAATCTTAAAAAACATCTGCTACATTTGTGTGGTAAAGGAAGTCTCTTTAGAATACAGCCTTTGATTTCTATAAAAGACAAATCAGGCCACATGTTTTTGTTTTGAATGCTTCTCATCACAAGAGGAAATTTTCTGCAGCTTGGAATTTTGAAGGCATGAAAAATGTATTTATTTTTTTTAAACAAAGAGCGTACATAAGAACATCAACAAAACTCCTCGGAAGTGTTAAAAACCATTCCTCTATCATCTTTAAAGAAACACTAACAACTGCCTGACCCACATTTTGATCTACCTTTCTGTCTTAAATTTATCTGGGTCATATCATGTCCTTGATCCAGGCATATAACTCCCAGTGACATCTCAGACCTTAGGAGGTTCACCCATCATTAGCTCTGAAGCTGCTAATAGCCCAGACTAGCAGAAGATTAGGAGGTTTCACTGGGCTTTTTTTATTTGTCTCTCAGAGAAAGTGTGTTGATAGCAGTGGTTTGACAAACTGGGTTTGACACCAGTGTGAATTGAAGGTAGGAATCGATGGTACCTTATGGCCTAGCGAGTCCAGAACTGGTTTTGTTCTTTTTTTTTTTGGTGTCATTGTGAAGCAGCTATTTTTTAAGAAACTATTAAAAAATAAAAGCTTCTGATTCTTCACAGGGAACCCTTCGTTTTGGATTTTAAAACTGGTTTTTTGCTGTCCATTTCTTCCACCTACATCTCCTCTCTCTTCTCAGAAGTAGTAGAAATGCCTATGCCAATCTTTTTCAAAACCAACCACACTTGTAGAAGATCATGTTTGATACTTACCAACCATCCAAATGCTTCATACTCTGGCTCTCTTCTATGGTCCCTTCCCCCAGAAACTGATGAGAAGCTTTCAGCTAAAATGGATCCTGTTGTCCTTCAGCCACTGCAAACCAAGGGTCAGATCCTGCCTGACACAGCTCTTACTCCTCAATGTGGAAGCACATGGTGCTTCCCTTGTTCAGGGCAGAACAAGTCTGTACCTTCCTGCTGCAAGCCTGGGGCAGGACAGGAGCAATGGGGCCGTGCTGCAGGACCATAGCTCAGCTCCACGCAACCCCTTAGATCTTCTAGAGTAGTGTGGCTCTAAAACACAATCTGAATGGTCTTTCACTGATGGGAGATGAGTCAAATGAACAGTCAGTATCTCCCCTTTGATGATGAGCTTCTGATTGCCAGGATTATTTTTATTTTTGCATGCTAGAAATATATTTTTGCCACAACTCAAAATGCAAAAGCTAGTGTTATGCAAAATGAAGTCACTGATACAGAAAAATAATTATGATTACATTTAAAAAACACAGATCAACAACCTCAGAGCAAATACCTTACATTTCTGGGGTCTGTCAGGCAGGTGTGACTAAAAAGTCTCACACAGTCACTTGGTGTTAAGTAGGCATTCACTCATCCTATGTTTTAGTGCTAAATAAGTTTCAAAATTCATACATACAAGCCCCTGTCAACCTTAGGTCTTGTCCAGAGCTCACTGGAGGCAATACAAAGATGCCAGTTACCTCCAGTCAGTTTAAGGCCCACCTGTTTGTGACCTGCACCTGTAGCTCTCTGCTTTTCTTGCTGAGCTTCTAATCAGACTCAGCTTTAATATTCTTTGAAATACAGCATCCTTTTAAAAGGACAGTGGGCTCCATTTCATCTGAAGATTTACTATGAAAGGGGATTATTGTCCCTTTGCACGTGGAAGGGAGGAGACAGATTTTGGAAGGTGGGAAGGCTTTGTTGTGCACTTGTTCACACGTTGCTCTGACAGAGGTATCAGGCCTGAAGCAGAATGTTCAGTGGATCAGAGCTCTCACTGAGCTTCCCCCACCCTGTTTTTCCTGTAGAAATCCAGTCAGCAAACCAAGTTCCTCCACTCCATGTTCCCCGTGCATTTCTAAGAGCGAGCACAGTGCAAATGCATGCTGGAGTCTGCTGGTAAATAATGGCAGATGTTTTTCATTACAGCAAAGGAGCCTCTTGTGCAATTATGAGAGAGCTTTAAAAAAAATTTTTTTTTGCACAGAATAACAGTGTATTTACATAGTTGTGAAATTGCTTTTCTGATAGAGAATCAGATTCACAAAACACTTGGTGCATTTTTTTCCTGTAATCACGTCTTCCCCATGCTCTCAGATACAGTATGCCTTGTAAACAACTGTCTCCTCTCCTTAGTACCCTCATCTGTATCATGTATGGAAAAGAGATCCTGGCCTAGTTCTCATTCAAGCATTTGTCTGAAGCCTACAGGAATGCATGGAAAGATGCCCAGAAGATTCAGCGAGTTTTGGATGGGGTACTGAGCTCTGGGTGCAGTGCACACACTGAGTAATCGACCTGCTCTACCCTGCCAGGTTTCCTCTTGGATTAATGAATGTGCAATTTAACAAAGACTCACTAAACCTTTCAAGTGCAACAGAGCTCATTTTTTACCAGAGTTTTCACCGTTTCACACAATTTCTGTAAAAACGTACTGAAAAGTTGAAGCTTTACTTGAAACTATGAGAGCTGGGGTGTACTCTGAGTTCAGAACCAAAGTTTGTGAGCAGAGGGGAAGCCGAGCCACGAGCCCACTCTTGAGCTGAATTTGAGAGTCATACAACTGCCTTCTCTTTTGATGTTTTCTACCCAGTTTCAGTCTGTTTGGAAGTTCAAGCAATTCAGGGAAGTTGAAGCATGCATTTCACTTTTTTTGAGGCAGAAACATCAGCTGCGTTAGAAGAGCAAGTGCTCAGGATTCTACTTTGCTATGAATCTAGATGTCTTTTAAAAACTCCAGATCTGGGGACAATTCAGGCCCAGATTCACAGAACAGTTAGATTTTCAGCTCTTCTTTTCAGTTACAACACTGAATTATAATGTATTTAGCCTTTTTAAATATAAATAATCTTGTTTCTCAATCACAAAGCAAGGGCAAGTGAAGGTGCATTGACTGACTGGGTATCACTGCAGGATTAAAGAGGGAGAAAGGTTTCTGCAGTCCCTCACATTGGATGAAGTTCTGACCTTTGTCTCCTGTGTTCAGAGATGGAGAGGACAAGAGCAGCTCATTTCCAAAGAGCTCAGCTCCCAGTAGTTCCCATTATAACATCATGACTCAGCAACTAACATGATCTCTGCCCCTGACACCAGCAGGGTGAAGAAAAAAAGAAATATCCAATGACCCTTGGAGCAACATGTCTTGCTGACAGTTAATTTGCCAACAGCACTCTGTGGCTTTGTATATTAATTAAGTAGGAAATTAATTCATTAATGTTGCCGACTCACAGAGAGCAGAACATACCTTCATTTCATGAAGTCTAATTCCATTATCAATAAGGTAAATTCAGCCCTCAGCTTGTCCACATGATACCACCACTGACTTCAACAGATGCCACGTGAAAACGTCTAAGGACGCTTTTTGGCCTGATATGTTTCATTGTGCTATAGACAGTCTTGGGGCTTTTTCATTCCTGTAAGTAAATTTTCCTTCAGAAGCTTGGCAAAGTAAAACCTCAGACACTTTTGGGCTCTTTGCCCAACTTGAGAACAAGGGGCACAAGAAAAGGTTCATTTTTCTCACCAGCTACAAATTTGATTGACATGGAAGGCTGGTCCTATTAAGCTGAGATCTGGCCTGGGTTCAATGTAGTTGGAAGCCTAGTTACAAAAGCATTAAAACAACTTTAACAGAGATTTTGTCAACCTATCAAAGACAAATCAAGAGTGATTTCCCTGATGCCTCTGCTGAATTGGGTAAATTTCATTTATTGACTTCAAGCACTGCGTGCTGGTAATTTTTCTCTCTGTCTTTTCCTCCAGAGGAATTTGACATGATCAGATCCACTCTGATGTTTCGTAATCACATTTTCTTTCCCCTTTTTCTCTGCACTTTAGCAGGGTGCTCTGAGTGTTGCTACCAGGTATGCAATATGTGTACGTGTTGGCACATCAGAGACCAAAGATGGGCCTCAGAAGCTGCCTTGGTAGTCTCCTTACATCTAGCCTGCCCTGCAGTTTCTTCTGCTTGTCTCATATAGAGGCCCTCTGAGTGGCATCTACAGGATTGCCCAGGTGAAACCAGCTACCAGGAGTAGCTTTGATGGGACCTGGAATGGCCTTAACCCCCTCAGCTCAATGCACTCAAGTTCATGGGAAGGAGGAGGAAAAGGATGTGAGCTAAAGTACAGCGTGGAAGTGGGTATATGTGTGTTTGTTATAAATGATCGCTTTCAGACAATACTAATCAACTGGAGGATATTTTCCTTGGGGGGAAATGGGCATCATGTGGTTGGGGATACCGGATGTCAATGCGTGTCTGAGTAGGACTGTCCACATGATTCCCTGCAGTACCAGGAAGACTCCAAGGGCTGCATCAGAGTCCAGAGTGTTCATTTGTATGTCATATTAATTTTTGATTTGTATGGCACACGCTTTGCACTGCTAATCAGTGATTTCAGCCCTGGCCCTGAGAAAAGGCAGAGAGGTCCACACAGGGGCAGCCAGACCCACCTTTTGGGGGAGAAACTGTGGCAAGCCAAAAGTGCACCCATGTCCTTGACCAGTTTGTTGGGGTTTGTGTGGGTAAGGCTCAGCGTGACTGACACAGCTTGGAGCGTTCCTTGGAGTTTGTAGTCACATCTGCAACGACTTTGAATTAAACCAAGTGAGCCTGAGAGGTTTCAACTGCACAGTGGCACTGGTTCTGGTGTACATTTCAGTGTGCAGCTTGGCCTTGAAAGAAATGCTGTCCCGCATAGTGCAATGTAAATGTTTTCAAAGCCAGCAGCAGTCACTTACAATGATTGTAAGAGCAGAAACAGACTGAGCTCCTCCCACGTGGAGCCTTCCGAGCTCCTTGTGCACGTGCAGAGCTGGCCTGGGGCTTGTTAGCAGGAAAAACATGCGATGGCAGAAGCAAAGGGCCAAGAGGTTCAAAGTGCCCAGAGGCACCCCAGGGTGCAAATGGGTGTTGCCCTCGCTACAATCCTTTGTCACCAGTCCTGAAGATCAGCCAACCAAAATGTGGTGCTGCCTTGGATGTCCTGAAAGAGCATCTTCCCAAACGCACCTGCCTCTCCCTCACCGTGGGGCTGCGTGGGGCTGTGGGCAGCAGGACACTGGGTGTCCTCTGCAGCTACCGAGGGCCAGCACCTACTGCAGCTCTGCTTAGAGCAACTCTGGTGCACACGTCCTTTGTTCTCTCCCCTTCCTGGAGGACAAAACCAAAGCTAAGCAAGATTTGCGTGATGTGCTCTAAGTCAGACTGTGATTCAGTGATCAGCTGAGAAAGCAGACGTGCTGTGCTAGCCACTATTCCTGTTTCTTCCAAGTTAATGCGGATGGATTTATTCAATACATATTTATTTTGGGGTTTCTTTTTCATGACATTTCCTCAATTTCTTGACTTACAGTTTTCATTATTGTGAAACTTGATTACAGAACCAGGCAAAATCGCAGAGCAAGGCATGTTTCCACCATGCAATTTCTCTCCAAACTAGCCCCATTTCAGCCTGAGGATTGCATGGAGAGAGGATCGATTCTGAGTTTGCCGAGTGACATAATCACAAAAAATATTCTGATCTTATTTGGATCCCACTGAGACTATTTCATACACTTGAAATGCCTGCTGATTTTTTTTTATTTTTTCCCCTTCCTCTTTTCCTGATGTCCCACATAGTGAAATAGCATGGGAATGAGGGGATGCTGCTTCTGGATCCTTGATAATATGAGCTGCTTTGTCCTTTGCTTTCCGTTTCTTTCTCAGTACATGCTAAGTACAGATACTCCATGATCAGAGCAGGGTGTGTAGGATACAGAGATTCTCACAATGTCAAAATGTAGCATGCTGGCCTGGAGCAACTCTTCAATTTTTCACATTTATGTGACACTATGAAAGTAAGTAAGAACCATGATTTTATCTTGTGCCCTAGCAGCTAGAATTTACATAAACTTATAGAGGTCTTGAAATCATAAATGCAAAGTGAAGTATTGCGTATCATTAAAATAAATCACTGTCACAGAAGCCTAAAACTTAAATAAAAGCTTGCTTTCTAGAATCAGTCTGTCACACAATGCAACCAACAAACAGGTTTGCATTCAGTATTCTGTAGATCATACAAGTTATGTCAATCTCTATTTTTATTCTACAATATCACATTTAATATCGCAGAGTTACCTCCCTTAACTATGTTTAATTTGGCTTTGTGTTTGTTTATTTTCTTTGTCATGTCATTTTTTTCCTCGTGTTGTTAGTTTTGTTTGGCACTTGTATAATAATACTTTGGAAACATTAACTAATTAATCTTCCTAATACTGCTGGGAGGTTCTGTAAGCTACGTAAGCCTTACCTTGCCTCCCACTTCATGATGAAATAGGCAGGAATTGTCTGGTTTGCATAAGGATGAAAAGAAAATCGTCTGAGCCAACTGTGAGGATCCTAGTTCAGACTTTTTATACTGGATCTATTTTACAATGGTTTGCTGGTTCAGATTAAGCAGGAATGAGCAAACTAAGGAGTTGTAACCCCTTTCCTGGGCTCCTTGTCACTTGGTATGGGTATTTGGGACACCCCCTAGCCAAACACAGTGTTACCATCCCCACCCACCATCATCACTACCGCGCAAGGAACAAAAGCTAACGCTTGTATGACTGATTCTTTTGGCATCAGTGTTACGGTAGAGCCCAGAAATGGAAATGAGAATAAGATTTTTTTCTGGTAGATGCTATGCAAGCCTCTGTGAAAAGTGGTCCTTATCTTCAACAGGTTCAGAAACTCCTCTGTATATGCGCCTTCTGGCTGAGTGTTGAACCTGCCATGAACTGCTGGAGAGCTATCGTTCACATATGGCTTGCGCAGAGGCAGAACTGGAGAAGCAGTCTCTCCAGAGGATGGCTGGGAGGGTAGCTGCCTTTGGGATGTGCAATAGATAGGTTACTATTATCAGAGGGAGGAGTAAGAATAGGGTTGGGTAAGCCAGCTCAATCATAGGGATGAAGGCTACCCCAGGAAGCCACCTCCCTGGAAGCATAATGGCAGATATATGCCTCAGGAAGGTGGAGGGCTGGTTTGTGCAACGGAGAGTGGGAGAATCAGTGGGAAGAGTGAGCCCAGTGAAGGCACTCCAATGCCTCAGGCACCCAGTGTCTTGCACTTGGGGCTGTGTGGCTCAGAGCAGTGGTGTGGCTGCAGGAGCAGGGAGGTCCAAGCACTGCTTGGAAGGTTGGAGGGTAAGTCCTCTTCAGAAAAGCAGCCTGTGTGTAGGTCCTGCTCAGCCTCATCAGAGGCAGAAAGAGATGTGCAGCCAACTGTGCTGGTGGAGCCAGCTGCACTCCAAGCCATGTGCCTGGGCAGCTCTTCACTTCCAGCCAAGCTACTTCCACCACAGGTTTTGCTCCTTGGGATGAATAGGCCCTCCCTCTTTTCCAGACTGTTCCAGTGAACTTGTGTGTGAGCATGCATAAACATTTCAGGAGCACCCCTTGACTGCCAAGTCCCTGGGTTTGATGGTCCTCCTACATTCACCTTGGTGCTCATTGTGTTGCAAACCAGCCAGTGAGAAATGTGAGTGCCCTCGTACACTGCAGCACTGGGGCAGGTTCCTGCAGAGGGTCTCCTACAGCATAGCTCAAACCAGAAAGTCTGAGAGGTGTACACAGGATGTATCTTCCAGCATCATGACTGTGGTGAGCTGGATAGCCATGCCTATCCAGCACTGAATCATGGCAATAACCCTCTGCATGCTCCAGCGTTGCTGCTTCATGTGCCAGCATGCACTTGTTAAATGTTCCTGGCTGTTTGGATTCCGTTGAGAGCAATGCAGCACGGCTGAGACCGTCGGCTCTCAGCCTCAGAAGTCCTCAAACAAGAGTCACTGCTGCACGTGTTAACAGACTGTTCTCTGTGTCTGCCTTTTCCAAACAGGAGGAAGGTGAAGTGGGCATCACAGGGGACAGCAAAGGCTGGGATGGAATATACACATGTGTCTGAGGGGAATACACAGCTGGATAATGGAAAAGCACAGTTGAAAATGTTTGTGAAACAGGCCAGTGGTGGGCTGAAATGTCAGCACTTCTCTCCTTTTTATGTGGTAGCAGAATAAGATTAAATTCCCCTTAAATGCCGTAGTGGCTTCTGCCTTATTAGAATCATCTCTCATAACATTTTTAGAGTATTGTGTGGAATCCACTTAAATGAATCCCCATGAAATGAAGAGAGCTGTTTGAATAATCTGACTGGTGTGCAGTGGGCTCTGCCTTGCACAGCGCGGGTTTGCCGTGTGCTTGCAGAGGGAGAGCAAGCACCAGCTTCCCAGCTATTCATATTTAAGTATCTCAAAAGGCACTGAGATACTTGCAACAATATTGTATCACACTGATGTTTGAGCAAGGAGAGAAAGAGCTTTGAATAATTAAAATCAATTAAAAGGCTAAAGGATAGGGATTCTTCACGTCTTCTGAGAACATTTTGCAGCAGTGGGTAAATGTTTTCTTGCCTTTCCCAATAATTATCTCTCTCAAACACACCTACCCACACACAGCCTTGTGCAGCCACAGTCTCTTCTGGTTTAGATTTGAGACGATCTCAAGGTCAGTTATGTGAGTGCTTAGCGCCCGCGGCCGCAGCTCCGCACGCAGCCCAGCTGGTGTGTTCCCAGGGAAGCTGACTCCAGCTGCCGCAACCTGGGCACTGCTGAAGACCAAAATCTGCTCTTGAAAGTCCACGCATTCAAATCCTTCTGGAAATGTGTAGCTGCTAGCTGAGTTGGGCTGAAAGTGACTCAAAAAAAAAATCATAAAAAAAATTACGGTGCTGTCTGTGTATGTGTCTGGTTTAGATTCACAAGCTGAGAGCACTATGCTACAAGAGCACTTTCATCTCACCAAGCTGTAGTTTAGGAGATTAAGGTCTATCATCTTGCTAAAAAAAAAAAAAAAACAAAGAAAAACCGCCAAGAACCAAGAACACAACTAGCCCCTTGATCTGCCCCATCAGCTGATGTCTTCTCTGACTCAGGGTATCTCCACCTGAACGCCCACTGATCTCTGCTGCTGTTCCTGGTAATGATGCAGCCCCGTGAGGCAACACTGTGCGGATTGCATTATCTTCTGGTGAGGTGGCACTCCGAGCAATGATGCAAACAGCGTAAACCCTGAGAAGCTTTCTGCCTCTTCATCACCCTTTACATGCTCCTCTCCTTGCTGTGTTCTTCTGCATCTCTTGAGAGCCCCAACTGCTGGGTTTTTCTGCTGCCTCAGTCAAAGAAACCTGTCACTTCCCATAGCATGAAATCCCTGCAACAGAAAGGAATGAGTTGCTGCCTGACACATGCCCTGTGATAGAACAGAACCTTGTGAACAAATACGTAAAGAAAACTTTGAGTTTGGGTTGGTTTCAGAATATATCTATTTATTTCTGCTGTGATCTGGGGAGTACAAACGTCTTTACGTTAGCAAACAGCACACGATGGGATCTGTATCACAGTGAGGAATGCGCATGGATTTTTGGAAGGCCAGCTCCCACCTTGGCTCTCCCCCAGGAGCTAAGAACAGCCCTGAATGATCATACTTATTCCCCAGAAAATTATTATAAAGCCTTAATAGTCAACTTTGCATTTAATAGCTCTCGTTCCTCACCAGCATCCTCTTGCCTTCTTCTCCACTTCACAGACTAAATGGTTTAATTGAAATTAGGGAAATATTTTTGAAAAACACAGTGAACAAACTGACATCTTTGCTTTTGGGTGAGAAAGTTTAAAATTTGCATTTTCCTCTGGTATTAACAAGGGAAAAAATCTGTTTGCCATATAATGGTGGTTTTTTTCCCCCCGATGAAATTATATAAATTTGAAAAAATATATAAATAGAGAGAGAAATGCATCAGAGTATGTTCCAGATGACATGGTGTCTGGAAGGGCAAGCTTCTGCACTGCCCAGTGCGGTGCCGACGCTGGTTGCTGTGGGAAGGAGGGGAGGACACAGGTAAGCCAAGGAGTCAGGCACAGGCTGACTCAGTGGACTGGAAACAAGTTCGTCCACTTCTGCTTGTAAACTGGGCAAAAGCCAGAGTTCTATGTAGGGCAGCAGGAGCCATCACAACAGGGGACAGGTCAGGACAATCAGTGTAAATCAATTTAAAAGAGTTGGCAAGAACTTTTTCTGGAGTGTCTATTTACAAAGCCCTTTCAGCACAGGATCCAAAGTTGCCCCGTGTGCTCCTGTTTTTTTCAGAAAAGCATGTGCACTCTTTTCCCCTAATATTTTTAGCTCCGCTCCCTTGAGAAAGCAGGGACCACACCATCTCCCTCCTCTCCACGTTCCTGGATAGCAGCAGCGTTGAGTAGTTCTCTGTGGTTCAGATGTGTTTCAAACACGGGACAATTGCCAGGATTTCATTAAGTGAACAACATGTGAATGTAACCACATATAGTACTGCTTACATCCATATAGCACAGAGCGCCTTTGCATGAAAGCAGATGTTATGGAAACAGCCCAAGTCAAATAAGCAAGGGAAGATTACCTCCATAATGAGCTAAAAATTAGTTCTGCACCCTCTTAAAGGGATCACAAGGAAAAAAAAAAAGAAGCCAACATGTTTTCATAAAATAAACAGTGTTAGTGGCACAGACACACGGGCAGGTATCAGCAGGTGTAAAGTGTTTGCTCTCAGTATCCCATTTATAAACATTTTAAAGATAATTTCAGATGCAAATATATCCAAGTGTATCTAAATGGATATAAATGACTTCTTCCAGCATACGAATCACACCAAATAAAAATTCTCTGAATTTCTTTGCTTCTTAGATCCTGATTTATTATCTGGCTACTAGGAAGTGCTGTCATCACTGAACTGTTTAGACAGATTAACACAAACTAGTTATAGCCTATAAAATGATTAAGGTTGAAATATCATTATTTTATGCGTTTGTTATTTTAAGAAAATAATCTTTGACATAAACATGGCACTCGGTGAATGTCGTCATTTGCCTGCATGGGCTATTCCCTTCAGTTTGAATGTGGCAGTCTCACACACACACACACTTTTCCCCCCGTACCTTTCTCCCACAGCTGCACATCCCCATCTGACAGCCAATGTGCTCTCGCCAGCGGTAGTGTCAGAAAGGGACTTGCCATGGAATTGATAATTCCTCAGTCAGAATTAATCTGGAACCAAGGTTACCAGCTCTCGTTACCAGCACCGATGACTCGAGCACAGGCTTTTCGTTGGTTTTTTCCCCACAGGGGAAAATGAAGGGGTTTGTTGGGAAGAGGAGGCAGCCTAAATGAGAGTCAGTGTTACTGGGTGAGAAGCTGGGGGGTTTTCCCCGTTTCCTCCCATGTCTCTGTCCCTTCCTAGCCTACTCAAGAGACACAAAAGGAGAAATTTTAAAGGGAAGTCCCTTCTCTATCGTTCTCTGCCAACATGGACACTTTCTTCCCCTCACCACCCCTCGCTCCCCAGTGCTTCATCCAAGACATACAGGGAGGGGAAAGTGAGGATGGGCAGGCAATGTAACTAATTTCAAACGAAAACTTTTTTCCTCATCAGCAGTGCTGAGACACTTTGAAAAGCCTCTTTCTGCACAATACGAACAGCTATACCCACTTCTTAGCTTCCCCTCTCTCTCTCCCAGGAGGAGAGAAGTTAAGAACCTGAGAGAAGAGATTTTTTTATAGCTCTTCATTACTTCAAAATTAACGCTTTCTTTCAAATTTCAGCACATTTTTTCTCTTCTTAATTTTTTTTTTTTTTTTGGTAAAATGAGACGTTGAATGTAAGAACTACTTTATCCATTTTTTGTTGAAACATTTTTGGGTGTGGGGGGATCATTAAAACTTACCGACTAGATACACGAGTCTTTGCATTTTGCAATTTGGCTTACATTGAGTAATAGTTATTTGTCTGAGTCAAATTAATGTTGATGGATTTCTTTCATATTTCTTCCTCACTCTGAATAAGATTTACTGAATGTAGCTTTTAAATGTCATTACATATGTGGAGTTAATTCACATCTGCATTTTTGTGCTGGGAGGGGTAACCTATTTTCTGCTTCCACTCTCCGTAGCAGGGCTCACATGTTTCAGGGGCTAGTTCTGCCATTCACTTCTTTCAAAGAGCCCTGATTGGCTTCAGTGGGAGTTAAAAGCACTTCAGGGCTTATAGAAAGAGGTCTGATCAGTTTTTAAAGTGTTCAAAGCTGAAGGGATTTAACTATTATCTGTGAGTTTTCAGAAGTTTCTTTCAGCGACAATATGATCCTCGGTGCACGTAGTGTGAGTTTTTTAAAAGGATTTGGCATATTGTGGCAATAACTGCAGAGCAATTGCTACCTATAAGGAGTTGAAATCAGTTGTTCATCCATCAGAAAGTCAGAGTCCATCGATGTGACGTGGGAAGGCTCGGCTGGGAGACCTTGGGACAGGCAGGCATGTCAGCTCGCGGGCACGCTGGGAGCTGGAGCCCAGACGACACTGATTAAAAACCTACAACCAATTTATGTCATCCGCTCAAACCATAAATTACCCCAGGGACCACCCTGGTCCACCGAGGCAACCGTGTTGTTATCCTTCTGCACCTGCCCTTGCCAGCCCCTTTGTGCCTGGTTTCGCCAGGGCTCCGCAGAGAAGCAGACGGCTGCTGATATGGACCTGGCTGGAGGATTAGTGTCTTTTCCCTGAAAATTGCCAAAATGCTTGAAAGATATGAAGAGCCCTTGACAAAGCACCTCAGATTCGGGATTTTGAAGTATGACAAGCACATGTTCTTCCATGTTCCTGTATTGCCTGTGTGATCCATCACAACACTTAAAAATAAGCACTTCTCAGAGCTTAAGTACCTACATGAGGCTTGGCATATGGTTAAGTGCTCGGCTGAAATGGGGCAACTGTAGAAGTAAAAGCCCATTGAGTCCAAAACTTAGCTAATGGAAATTGGAATAGTGCCACTGATTACAAGGGACTATCCTAATTAGCACCGGCAGAGAGCCGGAGCTTTATGAAGCATAAAACACAGCTATGCAGTACATCCCACCAGAGCTCGGCAGCCTTAACTCTGACCTTTCAAACCATATTAGTTTGGTAATTCCAGTTACAATAGTAAAGTGCTCTTAAAGAGATATACGGTGAATACTGAGACTTACAGGTGTGTTTATATAAAAGATCTTTATCAAATTGGCAGATGACTTTTAGTTAATTCTTTATAATTGTGTTTTCTTGAGGATACTATTGAATGTGTGATCCGAGGGGGAAAAAAAAAGCACAACCATGTTGATTTGTGGTAGAATTATGCATGTGTACGGCTTCGCACGTGAAGCTGATCAATATATGTCATTAGCGTCTACATACATAATTTTTATGGCTCTTTTTAATAGGGTTTGCTTTATGTTTTATTTTCGGATTGCTAATGAAAGACAGCTATTTATTTAGAGGTCAGCTCTAAGCTTGTTGTGATGAAATATGTATTTTGCTTTCTTTGTACTTGGTAAGTGTAATGCAAGTAAGTTTATTATGTCGGCAGTGTAAGATTTATGATATCCACCACTATTAATATCTTGGCTTTTCAGTGTTTAGATTTGGTAAATGAGCTGATAAGTAGATACACTGTTGTTACTTAGCAACCTTAATTGAAATTTTTAAACAAAATACTTTCATTTTGGAATTTCCCAGGTAATTCTTTAGCTCTTCTTTATGTGTTTACTTTCTATGTTCTTCCACTTGACACAAGGAGATACCTCAGTTGTTTTATCCCCCTCACTATTTTTTTAATTAAAATTAAACAGGAGAGCTGACAAGGATAGCGAGTTTCAGCCAGGGATCCGCAGCTTCTCCTCCAGTCCTGTTTTGGTCTTTTTTACAAGAAAATTGCGCCATCCTCTCACCACGACCTTTTTGCAAGTTTTCAGCAGCACATTAACCTGCTGCACAGTTTGTTCAGGGCCTGTTGCAGTCAGGCTACTGCCTGGGACTGGGGCAGCCTGGTTCTCCTGGTTTGAATTAGAACAGAGCTAATTCTGTTCAGTGGTTTTACTTCTCAGCTCAGCCTCTTCTAACTAACTGCACTTGCTGAAGTTAACGGTGTGTTTTCAGTGTCTGCTTCTAGCACTGATAGCATCCAGTGCAAAGAGTCACTACCAAGGGCTGGTGTGTGTGGAAAGGCTCTGGCTGATGCTTGCTCCTGTGCAGACCAACGGCACTGCTCAATCTTGGGCACCTTGTTGGGGGTGCACCAAGTAAAAGGCTGCGCCCATGGGTAGGAGCAGCCAGGACAGGGGACCCCAAACTGGCCAACAAGGGATTTCGTCCCATGTACTTCATATTCGGTACAAAGCTGAGGGATCACGAGGGTCATGATCTTCTTCAGCAGCCAGCACCCAGAGAACTCTGTTCATTCTGCCTTCGATCCCCATCTGTGCATTTCTGAATCCAGTTCCCATCTGTCACTGACTCCATTCTGGGACTTCCTCAGTGCTGATCCAGAGCATCAGTGGTGACAGTGATGTAATTGCCATCTGAGCAGCTGAGCCCAATATTGGTTTTGTATATAATCCATTTTATTGGTATTATTTTCATGAAAGCTGTTTTACTTTTCTTTTCCAATCCATAACTCTCTCTCCCTTATTCTTTTTCTCTTTGGGAAGGTAGAGTGGTTAATAGAGAGCATCTGGCATTTACTTAGTAGCCATCCCGGCTCTAAACCTTCAAACTGGTGCAGGCAGAGCAAGCAGGTTTTCTGGGAGGGGATGAACAGAGAATCCAAGCCCCAAGCAGCATCTGGGCAACTAGACACTTTCTGTGGCTTCACATCACTTACCCCACCTGTGTTGCTGAGCATGGCAGGTCATCACTCCCCAAAGGCATCAGCCACACACTTCTTCACTTAACCCTGTTTTCAGAAATGCTTGTCACGGGGTTAGTTACTGCTATTAATGTTTCTCCCATGATTTTATATTTATTTATTTTTTAGCCATAGGTTTCATGGCAGTTGTCAGAGTGTCTGTAATTGCCTTTGAAAACCAAGCTGTAATGCAAGGTGAAATATTGTGTTAAGTCACACATAGGGCCCTCTGGTTTGCTGCTAGAAAAGAAACAAAAGCCAAAAAACAAACCAAACCAACAAACTCACACACACCACCCCCCCGCCCCCCCCCAAAATCCCTGTGCTCCAGCCTTAGCACTAAAATGGATTTTTCTTTATAATTTCCATAATCCTCAGGTGCCATATGAGAGATCAGACCCTTTAATTGCAGCTATGATCCTTCAACAATTATTCATCCTCTTCCTCCTCAAGCTCTTTGTTGGGGCACAATGTTCACAGGGGTGAAAGACCTGTATCAGTTTAATCCCTCTGCCTTTTTCTTTCATGCTTTGGTGCATTCAATACTTTTGTCAGATGTAATTCTATCTGGGTAATGAGGAGATGAGTTCTGAGCAGAAGTTAAGTAGTTACAAGGTGTGTGAGCTTGTCCCACACACAGAGGCAGGAATTACAGGCTGAGGAATAAAAGTTTTCCTTGTCAGTGTGATCTGAGAGGTGTCAGAGGAGCAGCAGCTACCAAGAACGAAACAAGACCGCGTCTGGTTTGACTCAACCCCGTGTGCAGATGGCAGAAAGCACCTGGATCCTAACATTCTAAACATTTGTTTAGAAGAAAGGTAGATAAAAAAGGGAAGAAGCAATACAGCACATCTATTCATTAAAAAAGATATTTTTAGCAGAGGCCCCAACTTGTTAAAAATCATCCACACCTAATTTAACAAGCCATGCCAGTAAAGTCAGGAGGGGCTGGGATACATTGTCTGAACACCACAATTTGCCCACCTCACCCCAAAGGTTACTCCACTGGGGTTGCACCAGATTTACACAGGCAGCTGAGAGCAAAGTCATGCTGTCCAAGTGAGCACCTGCCTGGTTTTTATAGCTGGTTTTTTATGTAATCCCCTGGTTCTGTGTGAATTCTGCTCAAGGGGAAAGGGTGTGGAGGAGTCAGTGCTGGAGCTCCTAAAGATGCAGCATCCAGCAGCTGCTCAGGAAATCTCTGAAATCCCCACGTCACCGGGCTGGGAAGGGCAGCAAAGGGAAATACAAAAGCCAGTACCTATTCACTGCAGACAAAGGTGTTTCCTTTAGCTCCTCTTTACTGAACTGGGGTGGGGAGGATGAAAAGGTGGAAGGAGCAGCCAAAATCCTGAGCAGGCAGCTCAGTGATGCTCATTTGAAAAGACGTCACTTTCGCAGGGAAAAAGGGAGCTTTAACCCTTCGGCTTGCTGGATGCACGCTGACAGCCTTGAGTGTTTGGGCAGGGAAGGGAGCACCTGTGCTGGGGCTGGTACCTCTGCCTGGGGGTCACACACAGCCCTGCCTTCTTCCAGTCCCTCTGCTCTGAGGGTCTGCAGGGCCCCGGATGCTGCAATGGTGCAAATTTCCAGTATTGAGCAGGTCATGTCTTGCCCCTCTCTCGCAGATAAAAAGTGAAAATGAGTGGTTTGCTAGAAAGGATGATTAATCTTCAGTGTGATGTGATACCTGACCTGTCACCCACAGCACCGCTGCCGGAAGCAGGCTGGAAGCTTGTCTAGAACTAGAAGGACACAAGTGGTAGAAAGAAAAGTTTCATTTGAAAGTAAATCTCTCAGTATAGTCAGAAATCAAGTACTCTCAGCAGCCACAAAAAAAAATGTGTGAATATTCATGTCATTCATTTCACAGCCACCTGATTTAACAGAAATGTCAAATTTCTCTCAAGCCCTGTCCCCCAACACCTCACTGAACTAAAATCTTCAGCCCACTTTGACTCCTGTTCTCTTTATTGGGATAACCTTAGAAAACAGTTTTATTAGGTAGTCTCTCAGAAGCATCTACGTCACTCATTGCAGCGAGTTCCCCAGAGTTTGCTGAAACACTGTGGTGCTGGGGTTGAAGAAAGTTTAATGAAAAAGCAGTTGTTGTTCCCAGCTGGTTTCACCCGAGTGCAGCCAGGATAATGCCCCTCACTCATACACCTTGGCTTTTTGCCTGCACAAGGTCTCCAAAATACTCAGTGGGTGGGGATCAGGGGCTTTTCCTTTTCCACCAGCTGACCCATCGTGGCCAAACCGCTCCAGTTTGAAACTATTTTTAAATCCGAAAGTAATCCAGCTGATGACATCGGAATTGTGGGAGCGATGCCACGCAGGACACCTGGTGAGACAGCTAAGAAAAAGCCCCGACAGTCCCTCCAAACCCCTGCCAGCATGAGGCGCAGCCCCAGGGGAGCTCCACGGGGCACATGCCGTCTGCGGGCAAGCAGCTGGGCAGCGAGCGGTGGCCCGTGGCTGGCTCTGCCTGTGGAGACCCCGTCCCACACCCAGCTTCCTTCCCCCGCAGCTGGGTGGTTTGGCCGCTTCGCTGGGTTTCTACCAGGCTGCCAGGTCGGAAAGCCTCAGAGGAGGGCACAGCTTGTGCAGCATTACACAAGGACTGGAAACGCTGTGACGGGCAGTGGGCTGGGGAGAGAAGCTGGTCCCAGTGGGCTGCTTGGGTTTCTGTTTCAGGGTTGTTGCCTTGCTGTTTGTTGTTTCTCTGAGGATGTGTTACAGCCTGTGGGAGCACTGGGGTTAGTCCAGAAGGAATGGTCAGTGCTGGACTGAGAAAGCAGCTGTAAGTGTCGCAGCCTGGACGTGCTTTTTAACACGTCAGAGATGTCTCCTGGTGTCTGACAGTCTCCATGCCCAATGCACATGAGTCCCACCCAAAGCGTGCTGCCATGCTGGGGTTCTTTGCCTCCTTCCACTCCGGAGATGGTACTGAGCTCCAACAAAGGATGGGGATGAATCTCGGGTCATAAAACTCTTACCATAAATCCCATGACAATTCACTTGTGTGGAGAATTAGAATTACATAATTACATTACTTTTTTACAAAGCTTTTCACAAGTGTAGTTTGTTTTGGGGTTTTCTTGTTGGTTTTGTTTTTCCATTGTTAAAACATTTCCAAGTGCTCTGCTCCATCCTCAGCACACAGACACATGAAGCCTGTGCCCCCAAAAGCTGCGGGAGGTTCTCCACAGGCTTTAATGGGGTTGCAGCAGCTCACCTATTATCATATTCACAGCCAGGTCTCTTCTAAAGCACAATTACAGGGCTGATATTGCTCTGCCAAGCTGGGCACTGGAAATGCAGGTGCCTCCTTGTTATATGACTTTGTTGGAAAAGTTTATGGGAACGTTTGAGGGAATGATGCCTTCAGCCCTCCAGTTACCAGGAGCTGCTTTCTGTCATACAAACCAAAGGCCTGAAGGTGCATCTAAAGCAAATGATCAGGAAGAAAAAAGCAGGACTGGAAATTTTTTTTAAAAAGCTTCTGTAAATGTATTTCATTTTTCCCTAAAAGTGTGCAGTTCTGACCAGACTTAAAACCCCTTGAGACCTACGGATGTGGCAAATAGAAACCAGAAAGGGCGATGCTTCCCTATAGCTTCTTCAGCAGCACCAAACACCTGTGGTCCCATCACACACCTTGTACTGCGAGAAGACACAAGAGGACACACAGATCTTCATTCCTTAATGAGTATAGAAGTCTCTTTTTATTGTGACATGAATTAAAATGGATTAGGATTCAGGGGCACCAAAACTTCAGTAGCATGAAAATGATTTTCTGCCCCTGTCCCAGCAGCAGCACCCTGCATGATCAGAGCACGTTACTTCAGTGCCTCTCTCCCCTCCTTCTCCCCTCTCCTTCTTCCCTCTCCTTCAACCTCTGCCATCTTCCTCCCAAGCAATGGGTGTCCCTGTTTAAAATCTCGGCTGTGCAAACCCTCTGTACTGTTGAGAGCCCCTCAGACTCCTCTCATCTCTGTCCATGCTGTGGCCCTGCCTTGGTCATGAAATGAAAGGGATATGGTTTGTGTAGGGACAGGGGGTTCAAGGAGGATATTGGCCCCTCTCCCAAGCCTGATGAAGTCAGGGAAAACTCCTCCCATCACTCCAATGGGATTTAGTAAGAGCCTTTCACAAGCACGGTCTGTAGCGTGCTCCTGCCTGCTCTCTGGCTGCTCCAACCTGACCTGTCATGGGCCTGATGTCCGGGCACTTTGTTCTTCCCAGACTGTGGAAGGGAGGATATGACAGAGGATGTTACAGAGTCAGTACAGTAATTTTGTGTCTTGGCATCCCGCTTTGATAAGAGGAGAAAAAAAACAAACAACGTCATAAGTAGCGTTTTCAGGACAAACTGCCTGGCAACAGCTCTAAAAAGAGGAGGAAAAAAAAACACCAAATGGCTTATTACAATTGGGCAAAAGAATTTAAGCCCACATATCCTCAGAGACAGTGAAAGCCCAAGTGCTGGACACATGGCTGCAGAGTGGTCCATACCTCCAGAGGAATGAAACCCCGAACAATGCTGTGCAGCACAAAGAACAGTACTTTGGGTGTCCTGGCTCTTAGATGCTGCTGTCTTGGCTGCTGGTTTCTAGGAGAGAAGGCGGTCTTGCCCCAGGTCTCGGTGCATTGCGGTGGCCTCGGATGGCCACCCTTTGCCCCGCTCGCTACCACTCCGTAAACCTCTCGTTCTGGTTGGTGTGGTGGGTAAGGAGCCCAGGGGTGGTAGCAGGAGGGCTCAGGCACGTCCAGAATTGGTGGGCATGACTCTGGAGGGGCAGGTGGCTGGAGGAGCATTGCACGTCTGTGGGAAAGTTTCTTCTGTGTCTGGGTGCTTTGAAGGCAGCGAGGGGCTGGCTGGGCCCATGGGCATAGCCAGGGGTGTGGGGCTGGCTTACAGGAGAACTCTGAAGGCTCTGAAGCTCTTCTGAGTCACCGTGCCTCCTCCTCCTCACTCGGTGGTGAAGGAGCACCCATGGCTTGGCAGGTTACTTGGGCCAGAAATGAAGGCAATGCCCACATCACGTCAGCTGCACCAGTCCGTGCTGAGGGCGGGCAGGGCCAAAACTCACACGGTTCAGGGCTGGGCATGAGTGGCTTTGCTTTGTCTTTTTGCTTTCACCTGCAGAAGCCAAGAGCATTAGTAACCCATGGCGGGGAGCAAAGGGCAATCTTCCTTCTTGGGCAACGTACAGGCCTACACCAGACACTGGTGTCTGAGCTTGCTTGGGGTGTCTCACCTGGTTACCAAAGAAGGCAAGAAATCCTGCATCAAAACAACTCAAGCAAACAAACACCATCTTTTTCTGGCGGTTTGTAGGTGAGTTACAAGTAAACAGCAATATCCATGATCAGTTAGACAGTCGTGTTTAACGAGATCTATTTTAGAGACTAACCACCGAGTTTAAACTCATCATGCTACAGCTATTCGGTTGGTCTCAAAATATCATGGAAATGAAAATAATTAGGCTGCAGGTAACAGTAACTGCTAGGAAATAAAGGCAGAACAAAGAAAGAAATGTTGAAAAGAGGAATTTCAGTATGTGGCATAGTAAAAATCATTGGTTAACAGTATAGAGAGCTGCAATTTCATATGCAGAGGTGTCCGGGAAACCATATTTCACTAAATAAGGATCAGCCAGTGTGAGTAGAACTCAGAGGCAAATCCTCAAGTGACTGAATGAATAAATAGCAACTGTTTCCACCAGTACTGCTTGAGCATATTATTTTTTTTTTGTCTTCCTGAAAGAAAAAGGGTAAAGTTTGTGCAAAAATTTAAAAATGGCCTTGTCCTTTGCCTTCTTCATGCTTGAAAATGGACTGTAATAAAGAACGTTTTAAAAAACATTCTCTTGTTCAGGAGAAGCAAAAGAAAAAATGTTGTCTATCCCAAATCTGAGCTGCCCATCCAGCAGCTGGAGTTGATCAACAAAGTCCATACCTTTCACAACAGAAAACAGCAGCGTGTCCGGCCCTACACTCCCTCCTCTCACTCTCCCCAGGGAGGTTAGCTCATCAAAGCTCCAGTGAAATCTTGTTTTCCAGGGATTCTGCAGGCAGATTGGTCCTTAAGATAAATCACATTGGTTTCAAGATATAAGGACATGTAGAAATTCAGAATATTGTGCTTCCCTAGCTCCACTGCAATAGCCAAGCGTAACACTTCCAAGGGGTTCTCCTTGGAACCCAAATGGCATTACCAGGAGATACAGCAGTATTTTGCAGTTTTGTCATCACAGCCCTCAGGAAATGCTCAGACAATTCTTACAGTATTTTGTTGCTGATCCTTGGCAGTTCCAGGTAGCAACAAGGGACTCAGGTGAGTGTCCCCGAGACCTAGGAGCTGCAAGGAGAGGACATTGCCAAGGGCTTCATCATCCTGTATGGTTGTGGGGACACCTGCCAGCTTCTCAAAACCAGACTGGAAAAGTACAAGCCTGAGATTTGTGACATTTACCCTTCTGCATGTCTAATTATTTGCCCATATATTGCATGGCACCGCTGGGGAGTCCTGGGAAGCCTGTGAGATGTCCGCTCCTTCACAGCTGCTCAGGCTGGAGACTCACATGGAGCAGGATTGTGTAACGTAATAAAAGCCATCCTAGAGCAGCATATGTCCGATACACCTGGATTGGTTTGCAAAACAGGTGTGTTTTTGGCTGGGCAGGGTGGATCTGGCTGCACCTTACATGTCGGGTGGCATCAAAGGAGGTATGAGGTTGAAAGTGGGTGAAGGAGACAAAAGGCAGGGTTGGGAGAGAAGCTTGGGTGGAGGATGAGAAGCGGGAGAAGTGGCAGATGAGAGGCTGGAGTGTGGGCCACAGCAGCATTACGCTGTACTCTGCCACACCACCTGAGGAATTAGCTGGAGAGTGAGTGTGGAGAGATAGGCGAGAGCTGTACCAGAGCAGAAGCATTTGTTAGATGCAGTGAACAAATATGTCACCTGTGCCCTGCATGCGTTCCATCACCAGGAGCCTGGCTCCCCATCATCAGCGGCTTCCCTGCACCTAGGGGTGCCCAAAGCATCTTGGTGCCCTGCATCTCCGATCACCCAGGCCCTCCTCAAAAGGTCACCTTCCAGCTTTCTTCCCCAGGCTCAGTTTCCCTGGCAATGTTCCTTGGGAAAGGCAGCAGCGTTCACTCCTCTTTCGTGTGACAGGCAGCCCGAGCATGTATGGGGCACAACTGGGGCTTGTCTGGGTGCAAGAGGTTGGCAGGAGGCAGTGAAGAGATGATTCAAGGACTGGCACTGCCTGCTTCCACCTTGGGAGGAGACGGAGCTCTTCCACACACAGTGTATCCCATCACCCCAACAGACTGACTTGTCTGGACCAGTCAGTGGCCTGTGTACAGCAATTAAACTTCACCAAAATGGTAAAGCCAGTCTCTATAAATCCAGATCCAAACCAAGTATTTTTTATGACAGAGGCCACAGCTTAATATAATTAACTGTGACTTACACGCTGGTTACTCTGGTGTGATGTCAGCTTCTCCACACTGTTTATTTTAATTAAAACAGAAATTGTAGGTCTTGAGTGCTGGTAATTACAGCCCGTGGACTCAATTTGCCAAAGCCCCTAATTAACCTGCTATGTGTCTACCTGACTTGAGGTGTTAGTTGAAACATGACTGGTGCGGTGGCATTATGTTGTCTGCAGTGATGGAAATACAGTAGGAAGACATGACAGGCTCTGTGATGGGGGATCCATATTTTAAGCTATTCTGCATGACATTCCTTTCACTTTTATGTAGATTACCAGTTTCCTACCTGAGACTTTGTAAGTGATAGACTAGCTGAGAAAATTGATTTGATGAGACGTACCCCCTTTTCAGAATAATTGCCTCCTGTATATGCTCAGCAGGGTTTGCATTTCAGGTATCTTTGTGGCAGCAGATTTCAGGAAGGAAGGTGGACAGGAAATAATCCTGTGAGGATGTCTTTGCTTCTGGAGAAAGGCCAGTCATCTTTCACCTAAACACTCACAAGTACTTCTGCCCAGGCTTGGCAGCTCCCTCTTCCTTGAGACACTTTAAAATGCAAGTGCCTCCCGCCCAGTTCATCTACAAACTCACATCATTCAGGTCCCTCTTTAATGTCCCATCTCTTGCCTGCTATCACATTTAATGTATTCATTCCCCCAGCCAAGGCTCTGCTTATTCTCTTGTTCCAGTATCTCCAAAGATACTCCAGTTTCTCCCTTCTTGACTCACGCAGACTGGTCAGGTGTTTCACCTCCAGTACAACAGGGAGTTTTGCCATTGCCTATGGTGGCCCAGATCATGGTCTGGAGATAGACACACTGCCCTGCTTTTTCTGTACTCAAAAAACCACAGCTCTCCGTGAGCTTGGAGCTGCACTGAGTACAAAGAGAATTAAAATAACCTGTAAAATATATACTTCCAAAACTGAGCTGCTTTGCACAGATCAGTCTCTGCAGAATTTGAACCTGTGTTTTTGAAGCAAAATATATACCAGGTACAAATTAGGCAGCTAGCTACTTAGATTTGCCATTTCATTGTGTTTTCTTATAAATCTTCCCCCTTGCTCATTTCTGTCCTTCTTGTGCCGTGATTTTGCAGATAACATGTACCCGAATGATTATTGAAGTAAATAACGCAGAGATGTGGAGGGCCAATACAAATGCAGTTTCTTATTGCCCTACCCCTCCAGCTTCAAAAATCATTGTTTTCAGTTCAAAACTCTCCTCTGTACTTGAACTTTTAAAGGAAATCAGTCTGCTGGTTTAGGTACAAATGTGAGCCACGGTACCTCAATTTGCCCTTTAATTGGGTGACATAAATAATGCAAGACTTTGATTTATGGGCTATATATTTGAAAAGAGAAGATACTCTCCATCCAGTTTATACTAGAGAGATAGAGACACGAAGTCCTTTCCATAGGCTGCTCTTCTTTTCAGTTAGAAGTTAATAATACAGGATATCAAATTTCGTCTTCACCATTTTAAACACTTTGTTTCCCACTGATTTCCCCTACATTCTGTGGGGAGAGGGAGCACATTCCTCATAACCTGTCACCATTCAAAGCTACATTAGTCCGAGAGAAGAGAGCTGAGAGGAGGAGAGGGGGATGGAGGGAAAGGTACACTCTGCGTGCATGATACATGTTAGCCAACATCTCACAACACATTAATCTTCACTCACAAGGAGAGACAGGCCAACTCCTCAGGGCTTCGCCACTATAACCCTCTCCTCCTCATTCATGAAGATAAATGCCCTCGGAGTGATCAGCCATCATGTATTCTTTATGCATGTGCCAGATGGCTGTCTTGTAAGTTAGCCAGAGAGAAAATCCTCTCTACAGAGAGCAAACAGGCGCGATCGCTAGAAGTGAGCTTCCCACTGGTGAGACATCCACTTGGCTGTCCGTCCACCCCTGCAATTCAATGTGCTTTTGGGTGATGAGCTGGCAGGTTGTCCATCCTCACCAGCTGGGTGGAGCCAGGCTGGGGTAGCCCCATTCCTACAGAGATTGCTACTGTTTCCCCATGTGCCGTGGAAGTGTAAGTGACAGGGTTTTCCTAAATCCATCCCCCAGAAGTGTCTCACGCAAGGCTGGTGAGGAAACAGTGAGGAGTAAAATGGGTGTGGAGCTTTCTGGGGCTTGAGGAACAAGCTGTGACAACGTGTTGCCTGGCATGATCTTGTGTTTGCTTTCTCTCTTCCTCCCTTCTAGAGGTCAGACTCTGGTGACCTCACATCACCCAGCAAAGTGCCTGGTGTCACGGGTATCTGCACCGATTCTGGAAGATGCTGAGCAGGAGTTGCTTTTCCCGTCTGCAGGGCTCTTTGGAGGGCAGGTGCTGGTTCAAAGCACACCTGCACTGCTTTCCCCATGCTCTCTCTCCCCCTCCTCATTATTCCCATGGACTCACTTCCTTCTGCCTTTGACATATCCAAGCAGTGGCCAAAGCAGGGAAGCAAATACTGCAGTTGGAGTCCCGGAGCCAGCTGTGAGGCTGGACTACACCAGCACTTGCAATTCTGAATGAAAACCAATCTGGGCATCCTATTGATCATTGCCCTCTCCCACCCTGAGAATCTCAATTACCAGCAAGGACAGCCTAATCCAGAAAAAAACAGAGAATTAAAGAGAGATTAAGTTTACTCCAAACAGCAAACTCTAAACTGTTTGTAATAGGCACAAGTCTTCTTGTACAGGAGTGGAATCGTTCTTTTCCTTTGAAAACCAATACCTAAATTCCCACCCAGTGTCTCCATTATTTTGGTCTAAATAGTTTCATATATTAGAACTTATTCTAGGTGATTATATTGCTGTTGAATGAAGGGAGGGACAGAAGTGGTAACACTAAGTATTTTTATTATTATTATTATCATCAATGACGGTTGCGAGGTTCTCACTAGAGTGGGAAGCTCAGAGTGTCTTAAGTTGACATAAAGGACAAAACGTCTCATGATCTCTCAACATTATTTTGTGTATTGAAGAAATACCCAGGAAAGTAAGCAACACAATTAGCAGAACACCGTTAGACCATTTATAATAGAAAACCCGCCAGGTTCATCAAAACAGCCAGTTCCAGCAGTCTGCAGCGCGCAGGGTTAACCGAATGCTTTCTCCTGCAGTGCTGTGGGACACTGCTTGACAGGATGGTGTGTTAATCTTCACATGATGTGCATGGAAATCACTGGGCAGGTCTTTGTGAACTGGATCAATCAGAGAGCGGCATTGGAGCTGGCTGCTTCCCTTGGCTGCTGTTCATATATATGCATGCCAGGGAGAAATAACTTTGTCCTAAGCTGCTAGGTATCAATGCATCAACTTGTAGACATGTGCTGGACAGCTTGAGGCAGAGAGTGCCATGAATCAGCCATATGGAAAGGGCTGTGTTTTCTAAATGGGAGCAAGCAGCTCCAGGTTCATACTGGAGCCTCGGTTTCCTGTCGAAGACCAGAAATACTGATTTTTCTCATTTATCTGTGAGACCCATTGTTTTCCCACAGATCTCCCCATCCGCATGTGTAAGTACCTGGGGTGGTACCTCCTCCTTTTTGGGCAACTTGGGGCAGCCATTGCTCAACCACAGAGCCCCGCTGCACTCTGACATAGACCAGTATGAGCACTGGGATGCCTGGAGTCAAGAGGCTCAGGCACCTTTATGTTATGGGTCAGAAGTCAACATACCAGTACATTTAGGTTGCAAGTTCCTAGCAGCAGGGACCGTTGCTTTGTTCTGTGTTCGGAGAGTGTCCTGCCTGTAGGGCAGTGGCTCCAGGTTAGGGCCCTACCATGCCACACTAATTCTGTGAAATTAAATAATAAAATAGCTGCAATAACCATAGTAATTAGCACTTGCTTTGACTTGCTGCCACAGACCCACCAACCACAAACATTAGTCAGGGTTTATGATCATGTCTTCCAAGCTGCAAGTGTTTGCAAAACACCTACTGTCTCTTCACACATGGAGAAGGGGGGAGAAGTCAGAAAAACAATTGCCTACAACAGATCTCATCAGACAGATTCCTCTGGGTTGCCAGTGTTTTCATGTAGCCGGAAAAAAGTCTCCCCCCAGCTTCAGCTCCGCCAGGTGTGTGGGTGCTCACCTCTGTCAGGTAGAGTCCTACACTGCATCTCCTGTGGGGAAGCAAAGGAGGGATGATGCTCAGCTGGATTTCTTCTGTCTGTCATTGAGTATCAGCCACAGCATGAGTTAAAATAGGGGCATAATAGGATAAATGAAAGGGAGTGATTGAGAAGATGTGGGCGACGTGACAGACAAGCAAGCTCCTTGCATGTTGATGAGAATGGCTTTATCCAGGCGATGGTTGATTTCTTTTTGTGTCTTGTTTAAAGGGGCAGCCTGGATTTCTCGAAGGATAATACATTGCAGAAAAATCCCACCTCTTCCCACTGAATCAATTCTACATTCATTTAACCCAAAAAGCCCACAAGGCAAATTAAAACAATTTCAAAACCAATCCAAAATGGGACAGGAAACCTTCATATGAGCTGCCAGCCTAACACACAAAGAATGGGTCTGTGAAAAATGGTAACCTATTGTGAAACAACCTGGTATTTCAGTGAGTTTTTAATAAACCAGAGCATCAAAACAACAGAAAGTCTGCCAGCACTCAGAGACTACATACGAGAAAGCCTCTTGCAGCCTCTGTGTTCATCTTTCATCAGAGATGCTTGCTAACACCATCACATGATTCTGCTTTTCTAGCGTACGCTGTGTACGCATGCATTATTCTCAGGCGTTTACTGCAGCCCTGCAATTTGCAGAAGTACACAACGCTGAGCTCCGTAGAAGGAAGATGCGTAGATGGATTCGAAAGCAATTCTTCCTGAAGGAGCCTGAAGGCCTAGGTGTGTTTACAACCTTGACAAAGTTACAGGAAGATGAAAGAGAAGTGCTAAGAAAACATATAATTAAAGTAGCACGATGTTACTGCGCACTTATAAACACGGAGTGAACATGGAGTACTTGTCTCATGAGAGATGATGTTCTGCTGTCCCCAGCTCTCCCCTACAGAGGTCATCCAGACACAGAATGGCCAGAATGAGATAGATATCAAGACGGCTTCTGTGCAAGGTGCACCTGGAAAAGGAGACCCATTAAGCTCAGAAAGGTAATTTGGAAAGTACAACACTAGCGAACTATTTGGTTATGAAACAGAATACTCTGGAGGCAGTTTAAAGAAGGCGGTCCAGGTCAAAGCTGTTGTGATAGGAGAGAACTTTCAAATTGCTTATGGTTTAAGGGGACTCAATGTTCCTTCTGCTTTAGGAATCGGTTCCAGCTGGAGGTGGGCCAGCTTAGGATCCATGAACAGGTACTAACTCAGGGGAGGATAGGAACTGGTAATTGGAATTAGACTTCTCATGCCTTTTATCTATTATTTATCTTGATAGTGACAGCAACCCAAACCAGATAACTCTGAGGTAGATAGAAGAAGCCATTCCACATTTAGGGATAATTCCTGGATTCAGGATTCTAGTCTGAACTGTAGGAACAACCAGTGAGAGGAAACGTTAATCAGGACCGTAGTCCCAAAGGAGCCCAGTAGGTATCACAGGCTATACTCTCACCAACCTCTCCTAAAGCCTTTACCCAGTGCTCCTCTGTCCTAGCAGCTGGTGGAAGTGAGCTGTTTTTGCCAGCTTTTAGCTCTCCCTGTGTCAGTGCTTGACCCAAAATGATACTCTGGATGGTTCCCAGCTGTGACAGCAAACCACTGAATCTCATGTGATCTGCTAGTGAAACTCATCTAGTTTTTGGCTTACAGCCTCCTGCTGCAGCACTTCCACCCCCCCACAATGCCCCTGCCACGTGTCTGTCTACTCATCCAGACCTGGCCACTGCAGCAGCACAGGGTCCTGGAGCAGAGCTGCGAGCCTCTCCCTGCAGCCACAGCATGTCCATGGCTCCAAGGAGCAATGTGCTCCAAACCACAGCTGAGCATGGGCAATCCAACCTCTCCCGTGCACGTGTCAGATGCCAGCCTTATAACCTGCCATGGGAGAATACAGAATTTGGGGGTTCAAGCAGTACTTGACAGGGAAAGCACCGTGATGAGCTTGAGAGGCGCAGGATCTGTGCAAGCTGGCCAGGCCCTGACAAACTCACTGAAGAAGAAGAGTAATCTAGTGAATTGCGTATTAAATTGATTCTTTTGTGAGCTGGATCTAGTTCCCTATCATATCACAGACTATTTGCAAAAAATTGTCATTGCCTCAGTTTCCCTTCTGTCAAATTATATCTTTGAGATACTGAGGTGTAAACAGTTTTCTCACTGCCATTGGGAATGATGCAGTTTCTGTGCTCCTTATTCCCTTGCTGGATTACATACAGGTGATTTCATGGGATCTCTAACTTACCATGGCCAGCGGTGTTACAAGGTGCTATTAAAGCTAGTAAAGTGCTCACACAGGGCAAAATCTTACCCATAAGAAATCAAAGGGTTGGGCAAAGGAGTGGAGGGAAAGCTGAGACCATGAGTTGGTGATCCAGCTTGCTGGAGGCACAGCAAATGACAGCAGTGGGGCCAGGAAGCAGAACCTCAACCTCTTCAGGGCCAAGCCATCCTTCCAGAATGGGGCGAGATCTCTGCTGGGAGGTTTTGTGTCCATACCGATGAGCTCATTCGTGCCCTAAATTAACCTGGAGATTTCCTGTTTCTGTGGAGATACTGACAACATCTTTCGTCTGGGTGGAGTCCCAGGTATTCTCTTGTCTCAGATGCCATCCAGAAGCATCAGGGATAAGAGTGATACCACTGCTGAGTGGCCCTAGCTGTCATCAGTGATGCTATGACTATTCCTTGTGTGAGCAGGTTACAGCTAAGGCAGGACGAGGTGTGAGGGCTGTGTTTATATCACTGTGTTTTAATGAAGAAATTGGAGCTGCTGTCAGCATTACCCGTGGGTGCATCAGCTACAAATCAACACTTAAATAAATGAACTAAATGACGTGATGTCAACTTCATATTCACAGCAAACTACTTGGTCAGAGCACAGAGTGAGCACTTTGTAACACTAAGCCTATCCCCGAAATAACCCTTTGGGTAAAAGCCTGAACTAATTAATGAGTAGGCGTCCTGTTCTGAAAGGCAGAGAACTCAGGGGACACAAATGTTAATATTTAGTATCACTGAAACTAATCAACACTAGCGATGTCTACAAAAAATCTGAGTCTGGCATTCCTCATCCTCACCTCCTGCCATCCAGAGCTGCAGACAGCGAGGGAGTTACCAGATGCTCCCCTGGGGTACCCAGTCCCTCTGCTCAGCTGGCAGCCCAGCCCTGATGGGAGGCTGATGGGAACCATCAGCGGGAGTGTTTGGTCAGCACCAACCCCAGCAACGGAACAGGGAGAGTGAGGCAGGTGACTCAGGAGCCCAGAGTTCTCTCGTCTTTGAGAAGTGAGAGTCAGTGCCATCACAGGTGACTAAGGCACAAACATGGACGCCCGCAATAGATGCTGCAGGCCCTTTCTCCCATCACCAAGTCCTTTCCTGGGGTGCTGGGCTGGTCTGTCCCTCAAGCAATGCTGAGCTGTCCCAGTCTTTCCCAAGGGACTGTTGCAGGAGGGTCAGTTTGCCCCCAGGCACCAGGAGGAATTGCTCTGCCACTGTGGTTCACTGACCGCCAAGGACAGGCTCTGCCATTGGTCTGGTCTTCCAGACCTTGTTCACATCCCAGTCACACATGGCCTCCTGGACGTGCGATGGAGGTAGACTGCTCATTGCTCTCCTGGCCTCCTAGGCCTCACAGGGATCCTGCTTGTCTCACTGAGCAGAGATATTTCTCTATGAAGCAGTACGCTGGCTGGACTGTCCATTTTCTGCTGAGGGGGTAATAAACTCTGGATAAAAATAATAATAACTTAGCCTCTTTGGCCATCAGTTTAACTACTCAAAAGTTCCATTTTAGGGAGGTGACAGCTGCCTTGATCTGCTTCAGTGAAGGTGGATAGAAAGTCTGTTGCTTGCTGGAAGGCAGCTGTTTTTCCACTGTGGCCTTCTGGGAAGATCTTGTGGGTAGGGGAAGCATGAACATAGGTGACGCCTCACAGGACCTTAATTAGTAGAGGGAAACACCTTGATTGGTGTGTTCTTTTACTGTCTCAGTCGGTTAATACCACCTCTAGGTCTCACACTGCTTCTGCGCTGTCATCAGTGCAGCTGTCCCGGATGTAGTTCCAGTCTGCTGGGGTGTAGAAAAAGCTGAGCAGGGGTGAGGAAGAGCTGGAAAATACCCTTCAACTGCATCTGCATTTGACAGGGAGCTTTGCTGAATTTACACAGTCCCATTAGTTTTTAGTCTCTGTCCAAGGAAGAAGAGCTCTGCCATGGAGGAGCTCCCTGAGTTTGGGTGCTGCTCTGTTAACTGTAATTAAATGCTATTTGGCTAAATGACCTTGTTCAATTTATATGTGATGCTTTCCTGGAAGGCTATTAAATTTGTGTTATTTTCCTAAGATAGAGGCTTTTGAAGCTATTCTGGGCTTTCATATAAAGATGCATTTGAGCAGTTGCAATAAATAGGAGGATGAATGTTTTTCTGTGAGTGCTGTGTGAGGCCATCGGGGCAGATGGAGAGTTCTCAGCACAGCTGGTTTTGTTTTTGGTGACTGGGTTTGTTCCTCTTACAAGGATTCTGCAGAAGCCCCATGTCTTTTGCTAGATGCTTGTGCAAAACTGATCTACTAATACAAACCCATGGTGCCAGGCAATCAGGGGCTTTCCATGAGTCCGTATGACACAAGAAATGCTATTTTGAGAGGTCTCCTCTTCCTCCATCTTGTCTTCAGCGTCTTTAGGTCTTGAACGCTCTTTGTTCAGAGCCCTATCTCCCAGCTAAACACATCTGCCATTCATGCAAATCCATGCACATGTGAAGACAGCTCAGGAAAGTTCTGAAGTGAAGGACACCCCAGGGCACCCAGATGGGCCAAGCATGGGTAGGTTGGGCTATCCACAGATGTCCTCTGCTGAAGTCTTCCTCAACTTTTGCAGTCCTTTCAGCTTACAGCATGGACAAACAGTCAGCAACGCGGAAGAGCTGTGGTCAAGACAGAGAGCAAATGGATCAGGCTGCTGCGGTTGCTCTTCTGTTGAGTCTTTAACCTTTAAAATTAGGAACTATTAGCCAATTTAATTACTTTGGATATGGACAAAGATAGAGTAATCAGCTGATTACTGCAAGAAGAAGCCATCGAATGACATCAGCCAGGCTTACTTCTTTCTTAGGAGGGAACTTCAAGCCCGCTTGCATATTTAGAGATTGAGGGAGCAGAGCCTTGAGAGGAACTTACACAGCTCCTTTTATTTATCTATGTAGAAAAAGCTGTGTAAGTTTGAATCACAAAACGCAGGCTGAAAACAGTGATGGATTATGGGGTCTGAGAAGGCATCTGAAATTGGACCCTGGCTCTGAAGTAGGCGCATGACCAATCTCCAGACATCCCCAAATTTTGATGTGGGAAGAGCTGGTTTTGAAGGCTGCACATGGTCCCCAGTTCTATTAAGGTCCAAACTGAATTTTAATTTTTTTTTAATCTGAATACCGCCTCACATATAGGCCACATATCCTAACTTAGGGATGCTTTAAAATGGGGATCAAGTTCTACTCTGTCACTGAGCACTGAGGAGGGATTCAAAAACTCAGGAGGAGCCTATTAGATATTTTAGGGCAGGTTGCCAGTTCTTTTGCCAGCACACAGACTACTACAAATTCTTACACGCACATACATAGTTCAGACTCGCCCTGCGCAGTGACACCCAACCACATTTAATTCCTGTGCATACCAGCTCTCTTTGCCAGCCTCTTCTCTGACGATTTTTTCCTTGTTCTCAACAAACAACTCTAAATTCAGTCCCTGAGTTTCCATTGAGGATGAGCAAAGCAGAGCTTTAAACTCTGAAGCTCTTTTAACCCATTTGCTCCTGGATCAAAAAGCTTCCCAGTTTTGTTCCAACAAGTCAGGAAACTTTCCCCTACTGAAATCTTGGGAAAAAAAAAGCGGGGGGGTGGGGGGAGAATATAAGAGAATTAGTTTTGCTAAGGCGGAGCTGGTTTTTTCTCTGGTGTGGTTTTACTTGCAGAGATGTTAGTTAAAGGAATGATGGTGAATACAAACTTAAAACTGATCTGATTCTTCTGCGAGTATTCCTGTGTAGAGCACGCTCCAGCGTATTCTGGTCTGCACTTGTGGTTGGTAGTTCAAGGTCCCATTAAAGAGGCTGACAGTGCAGCTCAGATCCTGCAGCACCTGCTCACGTCTTGGCTCTGAACATTTTTTCAGAAAAAAAATAAAAATAAAAATTTACATGAATAACAGTAGGAAAAAAAAGCTCCTAACATGCCTTGTGGTTTAATTTTGATTTTATTGTTCATACTAAGAAGGGGCCTCTAGCTGGAGCACAGGCTAGGTGTGTCATTTGGCACCGATGGGGTTAATCGTGATCCCTCTCCCTATGGCCATCCAGCACTGGGTGAATGCAGCAGCATTGTCCATGGTCACAGCGCTGTGTTAAATGTGCTGCTCTTCCTGGAGCCATAATGTGAAATACTCAGGGCTGTACTAACAAAGACCTTACACTCCGTTTTGTGTGTGAAAACATGGAGCTTTTCCATGAGCAGTTCCTGGCCCCTCATAGCATCGTGGTGCAGTCTGTGCTTTTGCAGTTCCCTGAGAGCTGCCTCAGCAGATCCACCACAAATGCCTGGCTTCTAGGATTTAAAATGGGGATGGAGAGAGTAAAAAATCTCAATAGGCTGAAACTTGGCATTTCAAGGCTCATCTGGGGAGTCGGTTTCTCATGTTGCGCCAGATTCTGGCATCTTCAAAGGGCGAATTTCTGTTTCCTTGTAACTGAAACTGGTAAGAGACACCGAAAGAAAGAGTGAACAAATCTGAATATTAGCTTCAGATCAGACATGTTTTAAATTGAGCAACGAGCACCTTGTGTATACCTACATGAAATACATATTTTCCCAGCTGAGAATTAGTTATTGATAAATCCACAATGCGATGTAGCAACAACTTCCAGTGTTCAGTAAGATAAGAGCTAGTATTTAATCAACCAGAAGCAGATGAAATGGATACCATATAATAAGCGTTATTCTTGTGGACGTGCCAGCTCCAACCCAACAATTTTAAATTGAAGCTTGATGATGTTTTTCATCACTCTGGTCTGAGCTCTTCACTCTGGATCACTATTGCCTGTTACCTGTGAAATAATGAGGCTTCTGCTCTCTGGAGAATGGCAAAAAGAGGGGTTCAATGACTCTGCACAATCCTGCTATGTCCCTTCCCACAGTGGGTCCCCACACGGTCTCCTCCTGCTCCTTCAGCCTTTGCTTGCACCAGCTCTGCCTCTCATCCCCTCAGCCGTTTGGGGACAGATATTACAGAGACACTTCAACTGAATGGATGTCACTGAGTGGCAAATGGAAGACTTTATAGCATCATTTGATCTTTTCATTCAAGCCTTTCAGAGAAATGACCCACCGATACAAGAATTGCCTGTAAAGAATTTACTTCTCTTCTGTGACAAGAAATATCTTAAAGCTCTGCTTGCCTGCCCAAGTTTTACTCTGCTGCAATTTCATGAATGCATATGTTTCACTGAAGCTCCAAAAGTGCTGGTGCTGGCAAGGTATGAGATGCTTGGGCTCAGATCAACATAAGGCACACGGAAAGCAGAATATTTTGCTGCACAAATACAGAGCATCTAGAGTTAGGGTTTGCAACTTGTGCCATTAATTTGATGCAGCCATACTGGAGCAAGGAGAGGAAAAAAAAAAGCAGTGTAGACGAAGCTTTCAGCTGACAGAGAAAGTAAAAACACAGCTTGTGGTTGTGTGAACTGATCTGTGATAAAAATGTTTGCATAAAATTACATGCAAATGACTGGGAAGTACAAACATACCCTCAAGAAAGTCTGTTCCACTCGGGACCAGAAGCAGAAGTGCTGGAAATATAGGAAGCAAACCTGACCTCAAGAAAGTTACAGAATGAGGGTGTGAGCCTCTTTCAGCTGAAATCAGTGATGAAGACCCCAGTTATCTCACCGGGCATGGGATCACCCCAGGGTTTTGCAAAGAGATTCTGTCTATCTCAGGAAAATTTTAAGTAGGCACACAAATTGCTGTTGCCTTTATGGATCTTACAGATCCATGAAACCTGCAGAACTGCACCTCATGGGGAGTATTTCTTTGGGGCCTCATCTGCCTATTTGGAGGTGGAGGTGGACATTCAGGATGCAGGAGAGGAGGCATTGCCAGTGGTCTGCCCCATTCACTTTGCCAAGACTATTCTGGGTCTCAGAATTCATAACTCCTTTGGGGAAAAGGGACAGCCCCAGACAGTATGACTGTAAGCTCCAGATCAGTGCTCACCTACCGAAGACTGCTGTTCATGTTGGCGTCTCTTGCCTGTTTCCTGAAGGAGACTTTGCCTTTCTGAAATTTTCTCTCCATCATCCTTCATCTGCAGGTGGCTTCCTCTGTGCAGTGCAGGCTGGATCTTGCCTGCTTGTGCACTAAACCACCTGGCTGAGCAACCACCAACTTAACCAGGGTCTTCCTGAGGTAGTATAATATATGGACATACATTTTTCTAGGGATCTGAGAAGTCAAAGATATAATTATATATATATATATAAATTTGTTCAAATAAAAAATTGCTTTTCACCCTCATTTTAACCAAAGATAGGAAAAGTAATAATTAAAACTTAAACAGCATTGATGCAAAATCACAACAGTATTTTGCTTATCTGATCTTATCTTTCCTTTGATGGTCTGGGTTGCAAAACGATTACAGCTAACTCTTCAGAGGCTGGGAGATAGCGTAATACTGCTCATAAAGGTTATCATCTCGCTGCTTCTCATCATGGCCACACTGCTGTTAATAATCCAAGCTGAGTTTAAACAGGAATACTTATCTTTAATATATATTTCCTGCTCCCATATATTCCAGGGAAAAGCATTGAATTTATTGGCAAGAAGGACAAACAAAAACGGACTCTCCAGAGATGTTAAGCACATATAAAAATCCAGATGTTTCCAGCATCAGGATTGTTGGGGTTTTTTTTTCCTTTCTTTTGGTGTCTGTTTTCCTGCCAGGCCTACAGGAAAGCACACACAGAATGAAACTCCTCTCCAGTGGTAGCTTTGAGGAGCAAACTCTACAAACAAGAAAAAACAAACACAGTCCGAACCAAGCGTTTTCCTTCTTTGTCATTTGTTCGGCTGCTGCTGCCAAGACCCAGGCTCGTACCTGGGGTAAGAGTTTTTCCTGTTTCTTTCGAGGTCCTGCTTATGTGACCCAGGGACTTCTAAGGCTGCGAAAGGGGGGGGGGCAGGGGGGCGAGAGGAGGGGGGTCTCATACCGCAGATCCTTCCTGCAAGACGTCTAAGTGATGACTGCTTATTGATCCCGAGCCTGCGTGTGGCAGTGGAGATAAAGTTGTGTTTGTTGTACATCTCGCTGTGGCCAGGGCATCCTTATCTCTGCTGCAAATCGGGGGCGATACGGCTTCTGCGGGTTCGCGGAGGCTGGGGAGGGAAAAGACCTTGTGCTCAGGACTAAGGAATTTCCCTTATTATCTGATTAATCTTTAGGACTTCCCTGCCTTCCTTCCCCTCGTCTTACAATCACAGTGTGTATGTGGCTGGGGGACTCCTGGGAGTTTGAAGGCCACGCTGATTTATTCATTGTTGCATTACTGCATTAATGAAGGGCAGCAGTCTTTCCAACTCGGTGGGTTCTCTAGACTTGATAAAACTTGCATGAAAACATTGGGAGGATTGCTCTGCTACTACTCCTCTGCTTCATTAAATGGATACTGTATTAGGTACTTTGCAAAATATTAATGCAATTAGTGATTTACATGTATATAAATCTGATAGCGACCTGCGATAAGAGAGCGATACTATAGCATCTTGCTGATGCTACTTTTCTTCTCAGAGTGTTATTTCCCAATATCTTACTCCATCCTGACATAGCAGTAATGAAGTCAATGAAAATTTTTCTTTTGATGTGAGAGGGAGGAGGAAAAAGCTTACCCTTAGATTCCTTACACAAGCCTGGCTCTCATTAAAGTTACTGGAAAAAAATATATGTGTCCAGTTTGCAAACGGAAATTATTTTGATTGTCCCTTCTGGCTGTAACAAGAAAAAAAAAAAAAAAAGACAAAAAAAAAAAGACAACCAAGAAACAACAAGCAAAATAATTTAGGAAAGACAGCATAAGTCCAACAAAGAATATTTTTCCAGTGTATTAAGTAAGTACCATGTATTCCATGGTTGTGCTTACTGCTCAGTAGGGGAACTCATTTTCAATGAAGGATAGCAAAGTTAATCCTATTCTGTTTTCTTTTGCTTACTAAAAGAGCTGAAAGGCAAGCATTTGTTAATTGTATGTACAGAAAACGCACATGCAGAGCTCAGTTTAATCCCCAAAGTTATAAAGATTCCAAGAAAACCCGTTAAAATTAGGAGGAGAGAGAGAAAAGAGGAAACACCCTCTTTTATTTTTTTCCTTTTTTTATCAAAAAAATTTCAGATTGTGTTGGAAAAACCAGATACTGTAAACTATCCTTCACTTACACTCTGTAGATCTGGGACTTTCTGTTAATTCAAGGTAGCCTGTTTCACTGAGCTCTGGCAAGAAGTTCACTGAAGGGAGAAACTGCCTTTATTATCCAGAGAATTTTTTGCTCTGCCGCTATCAGTTGTGCTAACAGCAACTCCCAAAACATTGTTATGATCTAACTTTTCAGCCAGGTTTTTTCTGGAAGAGCTAAGATGTGTTGTCTTTAGACATGTGGCTGCTGCCTCGTCATTAGACTTGCCAGAGCAAGACAATCAGTGGTCATGTTACATGACAAAATGTACACATTGTGCCAAGCATATTTGCCCAGTATAAAAGGCATCTTCATGGCAAAGACCATGGTTTGCTCTGAGCAGTCACTGGATGCTGGCACAGCTCTCTCTCTAAGCAGAGCAAGTCACACACAACCAATAAAACTGATAGGTCTCAAAACTGGGAGTTTCAACGTAAGGCTCCAAAGTGAGCAGTGAAGGTAACTCATTTTCCAAATACATGAGTCATCCGCGGGTACTGCTGAGTTCTCTGCCCCTTGAAGATTGCTTCTTGAGCTGCTGCAAGCGTGAGAGTAGCTGGTGATCTTAGTCACTTAAAGTGACTGTGCCATCGATGAAAGACTTGATCTTTTGCCGTTTTTACAACAGGAACCCTTCTCTCATTGCTTTCAACATGCTACAGCAGAACAGAGCTATGACCCATCCTCTCATATTTGCACTTTGGAGGCACAGGAGACTCTTTCAAAGGCACAATCCCATTTGGAGTTTTTTTCTTAAGACTCAATCCAACAGCCATCTGTGGTTCTTCCTTTGTTGACAGGACGCAGTAAATCTCAATTCTCCCAGCCAGGGGTACACAGTGGCCTCTTCCCTCATTTTTTCTTTTTTAATTGGCTCTGCAGTTGCCGTAGCTAAGCCCCCCTTGGGACCCTGGCAAGTCCTGTTGCTTCCTTGACTCATGCAATTCCCACGTGCATTTGTTTGTAAGAGCAAGGACAGGCAGCCCTCAGTCCAACACCCATGCTTTGCATGGGCTTCTCCCTTTGCAGATGAGTTTCAGAGATCTCAACCAACTGCATGACTTCTCCCCTTTGTTTGTAAGAGGAACTAGTGTGTTTACATGCCCAGAGACATTGACAGGCATTGAGTCATCTCAAGAGTCAATCTAAGCCTTCCAAGGAAGGTTAGTAATGGTTATTAAAGTACAGGCTGTCGAAAGGTTGGTGTCTGTATCTGAGGTGAAATCAATGGGGATTAGACTGAGAAGACCCAATGTTCTGGTGAACTGCATGATTCCTGAAGAACAGGGACTGCTGATATCTTGCTGAAGATTTTTCTTTAGGTCATGGGATTTTAGCCCTCAATTAGCCTTCAGAACTGGTCTATTCCCATAGTGGAAGAGCTAACCAATGGGAAATCCAAGACTCGTCCTGCGTCCTGCAGGAATGAGGTTGCAGATCTTGCAGATGCTGAGAGACAGACAGTATTGCTTGTAGTGGTTTACGGTGATGCTTCTCCTCGTCACACGCACACTGTTGTCAGTAAGCCAACAGGAGGAAAAAGGTCCCCGTGTTGCCTGTATCCCTTACACCAAATAAATTTTGTTTTGTTTCTTTAAGCATGTAACTAAATTAGGTAATTAGATGTGTGACTTCTATGTGATTCACCCTAAACATGCAGATGAAGCAGCATCCACAGAAAGAGTCTGGAGCTCAATCTCTTTAAGCATTTATCACGACAGTCAAACTGAAGAGAACAGCCCAGGAGACTGGTTTCCATCTCTGCAGTGCTGCTGCTGGGTGGATGTGTTTTCATTAAATAATTCATGCCTTCATAGACGTAGAGACCCCTTTACTCTCCACTTGACTTTGGTATTTTTTGCAAAATTTATCTGAGCTTTTCACTCAGTCCAGGAGAAGGTAAATCCAGTCCCACTGTGATTCTATAGGAGCATCTCATAGGTTCTTTTCATTATCAAGAAATTTTGAAGGGAAATAAGCAATTGCCACCCCCTTTGGCTGACCAAGACTTGGCTTGTCCACGGAGACAGCAGCCATGGTCAGCTGTATATGAGAAAAGGAATAGTTCCTCCTTACACACCCAAGGACCACACTCTGACCTGGTGAGTGAAAGGAAAATATGGGCACTTGGGAGGACTGCATGGAGACCACCTTATCCAGAGGCAGAATCAGAGCCACTCTGTGGGTGGGAGCTGGAAGACAAATTGGAGGGGAAAGAGAGAAGAACACAGCAGGAAGAGTAAGAGGGGGTGAAAGGTTCATAAAATCATTAAAAAGGAGCCTTCTTATTCCCTCGTTGTTGGCTATTGGCACTGCAGACTGGACACAGGCATTTGGCAAGGCTCTGCCTCTGGGAGATACACAACAGGGATCTACCCCGTGCATTGCACACACTGCAGTCCTCCCACCCACAAAACCTCTCCAGGGCCCTCTCTGGGTTTATTTCAGCTTGGAAACCCACCATGCCTCTGATGTCATTCCCCACCGAGGCTGGAATTCATTTCAAGTTGAGTGATCCAGACCAAAAAACTGCTTTTTTTCGTATATACGAGGTAAATCTATGGTTCATAAAACAACACACAGGACTGAAGTGGCTAGAGACTAAGTGATAAACTGATGCCAACTATTTATACAATTGGTTCAGAAAAGGGATTTTTATTGATTGAATGCATCATTTTTTCCCATTATACTTTTGGGGCTACTTAAATCCACTCTACTCCATAGACCGAGGCTCCACATACTGCGCAGAACTCAAGCGTGGAGACCAGGAGGAAAATCAAGAGCCAAGGCAATTAATACACACAGCCTCATGTTTATTAGATGCCTTTTGAAACTACTGCTTGTTACTTTTAAAGGAAGACTCAAGGCTTAGTCATACAAACACTCTGTCTGTGAAACCACTCACAGTCTAGGAGTGAATTATTAGTTTTCCTTGCATGGAAGCTCCACAGAAGCATTTGCTTCATGGCAATTGATGAAGCATTTCAGCATGTCTGTTTTATCATCAAATAGAAAGAATCTGAGAACATTTTAATGCCCACAAGAGCCTTTGTCAATAAGTGAATGTTTTGTCCCAGCAACGATAAAGACCTCCTGTATAGCTCTTGTCTAGGACTGGGCTTTGAACTTCAAAATTAACCAGTGCTGATAAATAGGAAACAATAGGTTACAGTTTGTACCTCACATTAAATCGTTCTCCTGGCACTTTTTTTATTGTTGTTTCTATGTTTTAGGCAGGGATAAATATAACGTTTCATCAAAGTTGAGGTCGCAATTTGTTTATTTATTGGGGGTATTTTGCACTTTGCATTGCAAGCTGCTGCAACTAAAAGAAACACGGGTTGGCACAAAAAGGGGAGGAGGAGTGAGGGCTATAATGGAAGAAATGTTACCCAATAATTAAAATTCAGTGGTACTGTAAATCCTAAAGGAAACAACAATGTGTCTTTGTGTACAATTAACTCTGGGCTCCAGTTCATGATAAAAATTCTAGCTTGTAAAAAGCCTTGACCTCAATACCGACAGCTCAACAGCGGTTCACAGATCTGGCTTTAAAAAAAACCCACAACACAAAAAAACAACTTTCACAGAAGAGGAACAAATAATAGCTGGACCTGGTCCCCTAAATATGCTCCAGTTATTCAGGATGGTTGAAGATAAGAAGATACAGGAGAAGCAGCAAGGGGAAAATAGTCCCATAGCTCAAAGAAAAGTACAAAATATTGTTGGATGTCTAGAGAGAAAATTCACCCTCCCCCTCTTGTTATCCCAATCATACATTCTGTGGGGCACCCTGTGTGTTAACAGCAAAGTCCTAGAAAATCTTTGTTATTATTAGTTTAATACTTTTTTTTATTGTTAACAAAGCAGACAAAACGAGTTGTTCATTACAGTGAGTGACTGACAGGGAAACATGGAGGACTATTCATTAAGTAATTACTACTTTTAGGCAGAAAAAGTTACTGTGCTTAGAAGAGGGGAAAAGCAGCACAAAATCAAATTGTCTATTCTTTTTTTGGTGGGTGTGTGTGGAGGGAGTAATGTCTCATGGAAAAAAACAGTTCTACAAATGTCAATCAGTTTGACAGGCAATTATCAACTTTAAAATAAGGACATAGACTGTGGGTAGAGTACCTCAGCACAGACTACCTCAGTTTCCATGTAACGGTGTAATGGTGGAGAGAGTGGGACTTGTCCAGAAGAGTGTATCTGCAGCTTATTTGCAAGCCTGTAGCAATAGCGTCAAACCTCATCAGATTTTCTAACCAGCTAGAGTTTAATTTGCAGAGGACTTTTATTTGTTTCCCACCACTTCTAAAGCTAAGACAACACAGTGCCTTATGGAAGGGCAATGAATTTAAAAAGGTGTTTTGGAAATATTTTTTGTCAGGGCTCAGACAGGCTGGATTCATACTTAGGCTTGTGGTGTTTCTCTGCGGCAGGGAATTCAGCAGTTGTAGCAGATGCTTCCACCAAAGGAGGTGAGAAACAGGATTGTCAAAAACATTGAAGTGTCTGAAGCCCTCAAATCCCACCTGTAGTGTTTGCTCCTGAATCCTTCATCTACAATTTTTGTCGTTATTAAAATGTCCCGGAATCCATCTGGGGGCTTAAATATCAGACATGTCTGCTTTGCCTCCTTACACTGGAAACTAGGAGAAAGGTGCTCCATCTGCCCAGCACCAGGCATCGGTAACAAAGTCCTCAAAAAAGAGAGCTGTGACTTGGTTCTGAGAGTAACTTCCATCCCCTTGGTTTCAAGAAGAGCTGTGGGTGCTCAGATGCTTTGGTTGCAGGGCTATTTATTAGGTGCTTAAAATACAGATTAAACAGAAATGTGATCTCACTGCTTGTGGAAAGCTATAAAAAGAAACAATTCTGCATTTCAACCACGGTCTTTTGATCCTTAACCATAGGTGGGTTTAGGAAGGAACTTGCTTGTGTACACTGCAGGCTGTTAGCTCTTGGCATCTGGATGGCTTACAGAAGGAACAGAGAAGCCTCCACCAGAAGTAGTTGTTCATGCTGAAGAGGAAAGGAAGATTAAAATGAGTGGAATTGTGGAAAAATAGCACTCTCATGCAAATCATCTTCACAATGAAGAACTCCATCTGCTCTGGCCCTGTGCATTTGAACGTATTTTACGCTGCTCTGGGGAATATATCCATGGAGATTCCCTGGGAAATTGCTTACAAACGTAAGTCCCAGGCTTTTGTATGTCTACGCATATCCTTAGAGTGTCACTTAACTCCATTCTCACCTCAGCCATGAAAAAACATTGAAGCTGGTGGGATTTCTCAGGAAAACCATTTCCAAGGAGAAATGTCATCAGCATTTGGTCCATTTTAGGCAGAACAGGAACAGGGGCACTCATGACCGAGGAGGCTGCGCGTGCTGAGCTCCAGTGACAACACTGACAACCAATGGCATCAATCTTACTGATCCCAGTGGGGCAACAGCAAGTCCTTAATCCCCGTGTTGCTTCCAAGCTTCCTGTTTTGAAATTGCCATAATTAAATTCTAAAGACTGAGAGAGCACCAAACAAGTTGCCAAGTTTATGTCAAGCTTTATCAGCTGATCTCATCATAATCCAGTAAATAGCATATCATGAACATCAAATCTAATTAAATCCTCTTGAGATATGGTTTAAAAAACAGACATAAACAAGAATCAAACATTTTAAACCTGCCATTGTACAGTCAGAATTAATCCGCAGGGAGAAGTGAATTTCCTTGAAATCTGGACAAATGAGCATTCTATGTTCTCCTTTCTCCTGTGGCTCACGCTCTCTCTGGCACACACAGTCAGAAGGAAAATGTGGTTATTGGGTCTTTACTTGCAATATAGATTGCATGAAATGCACCTCTACAGTCTGTCTTCTGGACTAGAATACAGGATGAGGCTGAATAAAGGAGACATCTTTTATTTATGTATTTATCTCCAGTATTCTCAGCGCTGGTTTAGGTGCTGTCCATTTGTAAAAGAATATTCTCTAGCCATGGGAAGCAGAATCTGAAAAAGCTCTTAATGTGAGCTCAGAAAAAGACAGCAGCGAGTTTGTTGTTCTTAAGTCAGTCTCTTGATCATCACATTATCTGCCAGGAACCTTTCAGAATGCATCTTAAAGGCACCATAGGTGTCTGTGTGTGTGCATAAGCCCTTAGGGCTACACCTAGACTGCTAGCAAATTAAACAGTAGCAGGTAACATTCCCAAGCACTGGAATTTGATAGTCTATATTGTAAAATTCCTAGAACCTGCCCTGGCACATTTTTGGCCTGGATCAATTAGCGTTCTCCCACACACATCCCAGGAATTAGGGAGATGGTGCAGCCAGAGACTATTCCCAAGAGATTCCGTGTGTTCAGTCGTTCTGTGTGGTGACTAGAGGAGCTTAATAATATGGCCATGGCTCATTCCAGGTCAGTTGGTCTCATTGCCAGAGAACGGCCCTAACAACACCTAATTTTCTAATAAGAACTGCTGCCTACATGCCTATGTCATAGCCTGTATCTGCTGTATACTTAATCTGGGTACTTCGTAAGAGTGCTCTACCCTGAAGCCAGATCACATCAGGGCTTTACGAAAGGGCAGTTCAGGACTTTGTACGTTGGACAACTTTTTGAACTACAATTTTCCTACACTTGGGCATGAGCTGCTGTCAAATCCAACCTTTCCAATAAGTTGCATTAGGTTATAGCAGAGCTGAACATGGTAAACAGGCTTCTTTGTTCCCATCCTTCTTTCTTGATATGAACTGGCACATCTCTGATCTCTCTGGAAACCAGCAAGTGGCTGATGTTTGCATCTCTTGCAACTCTTAGATGAACTCATTTAGAAGACCAAGAATTAACACCAAGCAGTATCATTTCAGTCTGGCATGAAAGCTGCCCTTTCACCTCCAGGACTAAGCTAAAAATCAAAGCTCTGAATGGAGCTGCCTCAAGTGAACAGAATAGCCCCTCCAGTGTGGATTCACCCTACCTAGCTTTAGGTATCTAAAATAAAACCTTGCTTTCCCAAGGCTTCCTCTGCAGCCAAAGGAACATGACACCAGAAGATGATTCTACCCATCTCAGACCTAACTTGTGTTTCCACTAATACAAGTATAGGCCAGCAATAGTCACCATTTTGGCATTTCAAATTATTTTCTTTTACCTGCAAACCTGCAGTGCTTCTTGGCCTGCCTGCTTTTGACAGTGACTTTCAAATCTTTTACAAACATCACCAACTTTTGCCTGTATTTACACAGGCAAATAAAATGAAAATTAACCAGCTTTGCCCCAGTCCTCAGGTCTAATAACAAAAACTACTGTCAGAGTTTCAGTCCAAACCTGATTCTAAATGAAGTTTCTGTTCTTCTCATTTGCACTCACTACAAAAACCCCTTGGGTTTCATAGCACCAAGGTGACCCTGATTGAGAAAGTGAACTAGCTCTCTGCATAGCAACTGTTCATCATATTTGGTTCATTAACATAATTATAATTTCACCTAAAGCATTGTTGAGTGGTCCTACTACTTACTAACTCCACGGATATCACCAGGGTGCGTGAAGCACTAGTAAGTTCTTCCTGTGCCCAGGCTTTAAAGGCACTATCTTGTATGTTGTGATCGTTCAAAACCTCATAGCAGAGATGGATGATGGAGAGCTCAGCCCTTACTTCCACAGCTGAGAAGGATGGGTGGGATGCCCCACTCTTACAGCACAGCACATGTTTATGCAGACTGTGTCCTAGAAGACCACCCATCATTCTCAGCGTATCCATTAGTATAGTGCACCTTTAATTCATCCACTTTTCCATGAGGTCCAAAGTTCAATATGCAAAGGCAGCTTCAAAATGAGATTTTGCCAAGATTATTTACCCAGAGCTAATGACAGAGAAACAATAACAACTAAGGGAAAAAAAAAAAAAAATCAATTCACCCGGTCATTTGGCAAGGAAGGAATGAGCTTTTCCCTTCTTTCCAACATTTTGCTTTAGGTCCAGAGGGAAAGGTCTACTGTGTTCAATGCAACTAATACTGTTTATGTTGAGTATCAGAAGGGCCAGAAAAGCCAGTGACCTGTGTTGTTTTTTAAGCAAGATAATATTTAATAGATTTAAAAGGAAGGAAGCTTTCATCTTGGAAGATCAGAGGTTATCACAGCAGAATATATTATCTGTCAGTGTTATTATTAATAGCAATAAATAATGGTAACACCTTGACAAATTCAGTTCACAGCATTAGCTGATCACTTTTTTACTAACTTGGTCTTACAACCTCGAGGTTAAGCCTATAGGTTACTTAAGCGTGAAGTCGCTTATCAGCTGTGCATCCATACCTTTGCTACCTGAAATCACCCTCATTTTAATACCAAGTCAAGGACACAGGATGTAAACTATACCTTGGCACTTCTTTCTTTGCTGCAGCTTTATTGCTGGGACAGTTGTTATGCCCTCAAGGTCCTTCTTTTTCTCAAAGACACATTTCTTCCTCTTGCCAGTGACTCCTTCATGCAGGGATGCATGTGTGGTACCTAAGGGGCATGTCCCAAGTATATCAACATCTTTTTTATTCTTTTCTGTGTAGTTGTTGGTGATGGTATCTTTCTGTTCAAGGTACAGGATGTTTTACTTCTTGGCAAGTGGTTCAATTTCTGATTAACCTGCTGGTGGGTCTCCATATTTTGAAAACAGAGGTCAACACTGGAGTTGTATCTAAGCCGTACATTTTCTCTTTGGGCTTTGGAGTTGATGCCCCTTCTTGGATGCACTTGTTGAAACTCATTATTGCATTTAATTTAGAAGTAGATTTAGATGCCCTAGACAAGACTTTCCAATTACTCCAGTAAGGATCCAGTGACTACAGCTACTTTGCTCAGTGAACACAAACTCAAAGTGGCACCTGAGGCAATGTTCACTTCCCTTTCACTTCACTTGCCTGTGGAAGCATCACTGAGACTAGCTGTGGGTGATCCAGCTGACAGTGGGAGAGGAGAGGTCCTGGGTGTACCCTCTGCTGCTTGGCCCTGGCACTCCATGTGGTGCCTTGCAGCCGCTCCTACAACCAGTGTAGGGCAGACACAAAGGCTCTTCCCGAGGCCCATCCTGCGAAGGATCAGGTACAGCTCCCAGCAATGGCAGATGGGATTTGCCAGCTCACGGAGCCTGGGCTGAGTTCTGTCTTCCTTTAAAGAAAATACCAACAGGAGGTGATTGGCTTCAGGCTACCCTTGGGGTAGTCAATCTTAGCTAGGTGTAGACATAGCCTTTGGCCCAAGGTGGAGCAACATTGCTTCACTTGGATACTCTGGAGTTATTCACAGGAGATACAGAAGAACATGCCAGAGAACACAGCTGCTCACCTCTCATACACCCCTAAAGGTGAGGCACCTGTGACCTACTGGCATAAAAAAAAAGCCTTCCTCATAAACATAAAACTTGGAGAAAAACAGTAGTCTTCTCCAATAACTCCAGTAGGCTTCTGGTTGGTTTCATTTCTCCTGTAGCCAAAATATGAGAGATTTTATGGCAAATAATCTCTCCTCTGCACTGCAAAACTCCTACCCAGTTTAACCTGGGCATTCATTCCTGATTAATAGAAGCCCAGTAAGGAGTGGAAGAACAAGATGGAAAGACACCTCTTCCAAAGCAGCTTTTAGTCAATAGAAAAGCTCAGTGCTGTTAATGTTATTAGAGGTATTAAGGCAACTTCTGTTACTACCTGATACCAGCATCCCTTCAGGCTGGGGCGTTAGTCACATTCAGTGAGTCATTATCCCAGGGCTGGAAAAAAATATGAGAGAAACACAAGAAACAAAAGCAAAGAGAAAGAAATTACACTGTTTCTACTTTGGAGGAGCAGGCAGGTTACGAGGCCCAGATTCTGGAAGACTGTATTACTCAATCTCCCTGACTAACTCCAGCCCACCTAGCAAAGCCAGGCATGATACCTGGGTTTGCAAATAACCCCAGGCCATGAGGGGTCTGTCCTGACTAGTCCAGCTCTTAGCTGCAGTTCTGAGACTGCCCACTTTAGGAGCAGTTGTCATGAGCTAGGACAATATGAAGAAACGAGAACCAGCCATTCTTCCATGAAGCATTTAGGTGGCAACACTGATTGCATCATCATCCAACTAACAGTCTAGTGCTAAAAGAGCTGTGTCTGCCTACTAGGTGAGTAAAGAAAGATGTAATATAGAGATCTAGGTAACACAGTTCCAGAGACACCTTACTGCAGCTTCACAAGATGAAGTTCCAAAGACTCAATATAGTATTTTTTAATAGAATTTCAGGAGACTGCTGACTACTATGCAGAGAAAAATACATTTGAATGACCGGTTTGGAATATGTTAAGGTTGTCTACCAGAAGCTATTACGTCATGTTAACTAACATGTCATAGCTGTTCCTCTGCTGTGTACCATGGCCATCAAAACTTTCACACAGGTTGCAAGGACCTAGCATAGACAGCCCTGTTCCAAGAAGAGATGTCCCATTTGAGCTAAAGAGGACTCAGGTGTGACCCTAGGGCATGATCCATGGTTAAATCTGGGTGATGGTGGCAGTAGAGGGCAGTAGTGTACATCACCCCTGATGTGTACCAAACCACAGTGGTCCTGCTTGACAGTGACCATTTCCTGATGGCCTAAGGAACAAGATCAATAGCAGTTTGCTTGTGCTCCAGAAAACACTCTGCTGCTTGACGTGTGGTTGTTTTGGGTTTTTTTCATCAGCATTTTCCAAAACTGAAGGCATGACCCCCTTCTCCAGTGTCTAGTACCTCTGGTGAAGACTAGGCTTTGGGGTACGTGTCAGCGATCTTGGGAGCAGATAAAACATCTGCAACTGTACATTCCCCCCATGTAAGATGAGCACTTGTGGATGCAGGGGCTCATTTTTGCATCCTCCTGGAGAGCTGAGCTCTTCTGACTTAAATGAAAAGGCAACAAGCTGGGAAACTACCAAGGACTACTGATGTAAATGCTCTGGGCTGAAAAACAAAGGACAGGAAAATGAAAGGCGAAGCTGATGAGCCATCCTCAGTATTAGCCCTTGTCGTTCACTTTCCCCTCCCGAGAAGACTGAAGGCCTCAGTGGCAGCTGTCAATCTCACCTCCCCTGCAAGAGGGGGGTGGTTTAACTCAGCCCTTGAGTGGTGTATCAGGGGAGGATGGCAAGAGATATTTTCTTTGGGATTTTTAGGTAATAAAAGAGGATCCTGTGTCTTTAACCTTCAGGATAACCTTGTTTCACTCTGGTTCTCATTGCTGGACTGCTCCTTGATGAGCTTTTTATGCCTGATTAATTAGTACACTGAAGGAAAGGGGCGGGGGGGCAGGGTGGCTTCTCTGTTTAGCAGCTTGTGCATCCTTCTGGCTAATCCACTACCCAGCATTACAGCTCCAGAGAGAGGCTGCAGTTGCCTCTCTCACGCGTCTATTGTGGGGTATCATTACTTCTTTCTACTTTTTGATTGTATTGCTTCCTATTGATTTAACCACATCTATTGAGGGCTAGCTGGAGACTAGATTAATTTGAGTTTTTAGGCTTTATTTCTCCATTACCACAAAAACTTTTGAAAGAAAAAGCAAATGTAGATGCAGGAGTGAGTGGTTCGGATTTATGGAGCATTATCTTCCAAAGAGCCTCTTTTACAGTGTTATTGATGACAAGCAATCATATTTTTTTAGGAAGATAACTTTGCATATGCTTTTATTGCTAGTGTGTGTGCAATCGAGAGAACAGAAAAAGCACTTTTTGTGGTCCTTTACTTTTTAGAAATATGAACCCATAATAATACAACTTACACTAAATTATTTTGTGTCCCAGTGTTCCCAGGGGCGTGTGTGTGGAGGAAATACTGACCCTCTTGATAAGTCGCTTTCAGGTCTGTTGATAATAAGTGCTGGATAAAAGCTAAGCAGTATTACTGATGATAAAGGCAGCTTTTTGCTCAAATATTTTTTTGGCAAAAACTGGAAAAAGTCAAACTGCAAATCAGATGCAAGTGTACAAAAGTAGTCTTCGGCTACCAGAGCCAGGGGAGATGGTAGCTTAGTCACTTTGTCATTCTCTAGAAGCTATGGGACAGTCAGGTGCAGATTCACTGGGAGAAGGAGTGGAATGAATCCCCTTGAGGCAGCTGGTGTAGTGTGTACACTCCTGGCCATACAACGCAAGACCAGCCACGAGGATTCATTGCCCTCTTGCCTTTTCTCTCTCCGGGTCAGCTGAGGGCTTTGCACTTGATCAGACACGAGTTAATGACTTTATGTAGACATACCTGGGTGAGGTTCTCAAGCCTCTGCAAGGGGGCAGGCAAGGTGAGTGTAATAGTCCCTCCTGATCTGGAGAGCCTATGAGTCAATGAGCTTAATTTTAGCCCGAGGGTGACTGATGATATATATGTTTCAGTGGCTAAAAGAAGGGGAACAAATCTTCCTGTGTTTGTGGAGAAAAACAAATAAAATATGATTATAAAATCTATTTCTGGAACTGTAACCCCACAGTTACAGCAGGGCCCCCTTCATCTTGCTATGAGCAGCCATGGGTATGTGGGTATTGTCCAACCTTTCTGAAGGCTGCTTCTGAGCTTTGGTGATACTGCTGTGTCCTCAGTAGGAGACCATCCCTGGAACTACAAGATGGTATTTCCATGTTCCGGAGAAGAGTCTGCTTCATGGCACCATCCCTAGTGTTCAAGTGTTTTGCTAAGTACATGACAGCTTGAGTTAAATTCAGAACTTGCAAAGTAACTAAACACTCACAAAAAGCCAAATTCCCTTTCCTGCTGTAACTCTGGTCTTGGAGCTGTGGAAAATAGTCTGAAAGGGACTTGCAGAGGTCATATAGTTCACCTCGATTCCCTAAGGCAGGATCAAGTCTACTGATGGTGTTCGTTGTTTGTCTAACCTGTTCTCAAAAGTGTCTGGGGATACAAACCCACACCCTCCCTGGGTGCTCTCTTCTGGTGCTCGCCTGAGCTTTGACTCACAGCATGGTGAATTCCCCCGACCTGATGCAAGGAGAGGTGAAGTTTTGAGGTGAAAATACACCTTATACGGAAGGCATGGTAAAAAAATACATGTATATCTCACCTGTCTGGTATTCAGACACTCAGTGACCCTGTATAACCTAGACAAGGCAATTTAGCTGTAAATACCTTCACAAAGTAACGAGAAATCAGCCCCTCTGTTTTGAAAACACTGTATTATTCCTTAGCAAGCCTGCTTTGGGAGGTTGCATTTCAAAACACTGCCCTACTGATTTAGTGACACATGTAGCCCTATTTCACCAGACAGAAGTTCAATGCTCAGCTAACCCCAGCTGAGGAAGCTTTAGTTCAGTTTAACTTTGTTTTCTAGTCCAGTGCCTGAAAGAGAAGTGTTTAGACTGAAAGTAGACTGAAAGGTTTTGAATGAAAATTTGACATAAGGAGAAAACTGAAAACCTCTTTCAGCGTATCTTCTACCTCCAACATACATAAATAAAGTTGCAATTTTCCCCTGGAAAACTCCCGTTGGCTTCTGGAGAGGCTGAACTGGGAAGACCTCTGGAAACTTTCTATGGCCCAAGAACAGGAAGGTTTAAGAGTGCTCAGCTTCCCCAGGCACTGCCATCGTGGGGCACAGCTGTGGAAGCAGAGGAGCACCATCGAGTGAGGTGCACGTGATTTTCCATCCTCTTACCTTGGGTTACTCTGAGACATGGCCCAATTAAGAGCGAAAGGAACTAGGATGCAAGAGGCACTTCCTCTTTCAGGAATCTCGCTCCAGGAAATAATAGCTATCCTTTCAAAAGATCAGTCCTGAACCACGCTGCCTGTTGCTCAGGAAGGACAAATGCCATTGCACAGAGCACGGGTGAGACCCATGCAAGACAGTCAGTGTTTCTGCTGGGAAGACTGGCACAGCATGAAGCCTGGGAAGAGCTGGGAGCCTGCTCTGCATGGACATACCTACAGAGCTTGGCTCATGCCTAGCCTAGCAAAACATGGGCTGCAAGGAGGCACGAGAACCCTCTAAGGGGAGAGGATAACACATGTAAGCTGAAAAATAACCACTACACAACACTGCAGAGGAATGAACTAGTCACAGAGGATGCTAGGCTAAAAATTTCAGCAGCCTCTCCTGAAACAGCAGCAGTAAATTGGTGCCCATGGAGCACTCTGTCAACTTTGTCAGGCCATTTTAACAACAGCAACAAAGTTCCTTTTGCAATATATTCACTTGCTGAATACTAGAGCTCTAGCAGTAAGCCAAAGAATATGTGCAGAGTTAGACAGGATCCCCACCTTTCAAAACGGGGTCACATACCAAGTTCAGTTCATGATGATAAAGCAGGTTACTGCCCGAAATTGCTTCACAGTTTCCACCTTCAGAGGAAGTGAAACGCTTTGGTGGGCTCTGAGCCTCCAGATTCCTCTTTGCACAGAACTTGAAGAACTTTCCCGTCCCCTTCACGTGGGTGCTGCCCTCTGCCCTGCAGGGACCATCCACCTCCTGGCAGCTGCCCCTGCCCCCCGACCACCTCCTCGGGTCTGGCCATGCCCCGCTGCTGCTGCAGCAGCCTGAGGGAACAGCAATCAAAGCAAACATTTTGTCCCCGTGATCTTGCATTTATTTGGCATCTTGTCAGGATGCAGAAAGTGTTTTTCCTCTGTTGTGGTCCCCGTGTTGGCTGTGAGTAGTTGATGTCTTCAAGCTCAGCACAGAGTACGGAAATACAAAAGCATATGAGAAAAAGCACATGCATATGGCTCGTAGCAGCAAAGCTACACATTGTGCAGCCGTTAAGTGCAGCAAAAAGATCATACACATGGGTGCAGGGAAGGAGGGAGATTTAGTTTGAATTAAACTGAATTTCCCCTTGACTCCTTGCAGCCAAACTGAAAAATAAATTATTCACCGAGCCTTATTCCCAAAGACAGCCCTGCAGGACTGCAGGCCCAGGCCACTGCCCAGGGTGAATACCCTCCAGAGCTCAACTTGATGGCAAAAGCAAATACTTTGCTATCAAGAGGAAACAAATTAATTTTCCTCCTCTGAAACTGGGAGACGCTTGCATTAGGCTATGCATAAAATAAAAATTAGGGAGTCCCAAAAGAAATTACAGAGAGTAATAAATATCCCAAGCCATTGCCTTCTGAGAGCTGAAGGAAACAGAGGTTGAGATGAGAAGAAAATATAGTTTTATTCCCCCTTGAAGCAGAAAGCCTTGTTAACACCACCCCTTTGAGGCTGAACGAGGCTGCCTGTGAGACGGGGCTGTTGTCTGGGTGTCGAGGGGAGACAGCAGCAAACACCTTGCACAGCAGCAAACACCTTGCACAGCAGCTGCCCTTCTGCGGAGCCAGCATTGCTTCTGAAATGTGCTGGAGGAACCAACAGAAAAAAATTCCCTGGACCTGAACAGAGCAAAAGGGGCTCACAGGACCTGCCATGGGCCCTTCTCCTGTGGTAAAAGCTGCAGCACTACTCAGGAGTGCACGAGAAGCCTCCTGCTATAGGTCGGAACATCCAGACCAGAGTTTCGGAAAGAACTGGTTAAAGTATTCAGTTTGAACATCCAGGGATCAAATTAGTGAACTTCAGGGAAAAGTAAGAAATTTGCAGCAGGTGAGACAAAAGGAGCAATTCCCCTCCCACCTTCTAGCAAAACACAAGGTAATGTTTTGTTTCTGACTAAAGCAAAATCATTGCAGGAAAAATGTCACTTATCAGGAAGTTTGCTGCAGGTCTTTGACAGTCCAGAAGTGATTTCTCCAGGGACAACCTCCTCCATCATCCTTTGCTTTTGTGACTGGCAGATGTTTGCAGCCGCCCTGCCCTCTCTCCTGTCTGCCTCGCAGCCTGTTTAGAGACATAAAGGGTGAAAAATAGCGTAAGAAATGTGTACAGGCCTTATCCTGCCTCTTCTTTTCCTGTCAGGGTTCTCTGACCCACATTTTTGGCGTCGCCAGTAAAAAGGGCCAGATCCCGACTCCGTCTAATGCCAGTGCCAGGGCAGCTTTCACCACTGGGATGTGGGGAGGAACAGGTCACATCCATGCCGCACTCCTGCAAGGGCAAGGGAGATAACGGGGTTTCAGCGGGAACACTTTGCTCAGGGAGCAGCATCCCTCTAAACCCTGCCGTAGCTCAGTAGACATATTTGGTGCCAGTTTTAATTTGGGAAGATGTCTGCAAAAATGGCAAAAGAATAAAGGAATCTGGTTATGTTTTGCTAAGTATCTCTTTCCAAGAGGATATTTTTGATCAGTTTTCCAAGATCAATGCCCTATTAATGGTGAGGTGAGATCTGACAAAATAATAATAATTTTTTACTCATTTATGCTTTTAAAACACTTAAATTTCTAGCATAACTCAATGAAATTAAATGACAAGAAGTGGATGCCACATTTTCTGGAGTTTGGGTCATTGCTAATAAAGCAACCAGAAAGAAAAAAGCAAATGGGTCAGGAAAAGTGAAAGGCCAGGCAGAGCTTTACCCGAGTTAGGAAACTGCCGAGTGCTGAAGGAAGGGAACAAAGTGAAAACCAGACAGTGAATCATCGTCACTGATGTGTGCAAAACCCGACTGGGAATTCAGGCAGGTCCTCTTGTTTTGCTTCGCCCATCCCTTTTATTCTTTTTGCAAGTTATTAATACTTTTGCTAAGCAGATGTTTGAGGTGTCCCAGAAGTGAGCTTCCTCTCCCTCAAGCCTACCTACAGACATTTGTCTTTCCCCGTAACCTTCCCCCAGTCTCCCTTCCACTCAAACTGCCTCTTGCCATGGCAGTGCAGGACAAAAAGGTGTTACAGCTGACCAGGGCTCCCTGGGGTCAGTCGGAGTCTTTCACAACCTCACTGCCTATGATTGACATATTTACTCTAGCTTGACATTGGGACTGACTTTTAAAGATGGAATTCAGTATTTAAGAGTACATAAAAAAATAATTAAAAAATAAAAAAGGTAGGAAGGGAGAAAATGGGGAGAAAAAGTAAAACAGAAAAGGCCTCTCCTAATAGATGTATTGTGCCTCTGAATGTTGTAAAAGGGAGGGGGAACACAGGCAAAAGGTATTGTCTGGCTGGCAAGCAGAAAGGAGGGTAGAGGTGAAAAATCCTTGGGGGTAACCTGTCTAAGAAGAAAGTCACAATCTTTTCACCCTTTTTATTTTGGCAGGCTAGACTACAAATTGGAAGGTACATCTCTGTTTCTCTGACCATTTGCAGTGGGTTTGCCCAGCACCAGCAAACTGTCTGGGAGTTAAATCATCGTAAATCAGAGGCCACTGAGGCAAGAGAGATGAGAACCCACCGCTCTTCAGGACAGGTCAGAATGGAGTTTGTGGTGATGGCATCCGTTTGTGGTGAGTGCAGGGAAAGGATGGGCCAGCAAACCATGCCAGAACATAATCACCAGCCTCAGCTCAGCGACTGAACCTGCCCAACAGGCTCGGGGTGACCCACTCCTGCAAAGCAGAGCGGCAGCCGTCAGACCCCACGGATGAGGTAAGGAGAAGTCGCAGCGGCAGCAGAAGAACCTGGGGGGGGGGGAGAAAACACCTATTATCTCCCAGTCTGCCTTTCAGCACAGCCTGCTTAAACACCTGTAATTTTCTGAAGACACAGACAGGTTATTGGACTCTTCAAGGGTACTGCTTCTGGCAAAACAGAAAAAAAACCCAAACCCAACTTCACTTTAAATTTAACCCTATCTGGCAGGCATAGTATTTTTAGAAGCATTTAGTCCCATGTTAGGACTTCCTGGATGTGCTCAAGCACCCTGTGATGTTGTATTGAGGCAAATTAGTGAAGATGGAGGCTCATAAATCCTCAGGAGTCAGAAAACGCCTGTGCGATGGATTCGGGTGCAGAGCAACGATGTGCGGGCCCGTGTTTTCCAGACACCCCAGCTGAGCTGTGCTTGCTGCAGGGAGCAAGGAACCTCTCCTCCTACTGCAGGTCCCACGATGAGTAGGGCTCTGGGGAGCTTGTGGCACAGGCAGCCTCAGGTGGCACCATGGCACCGTGCCATCAGCTTGTTCCATTCTCAGTGCAGCTGTGTTTGCTGGGATCACCAGCGTGCCAGGGCCCTGTCACATCCCATCCCCCTTCTTGGTCTCAGCAAATCCTCCCCCTGCCCATCAGTGCTCTACTTGTAGGATGAAGGTGGCTCAGAGCTCACTTGCTGCTCCTGTGCACCACAAGGGATGTGTCTGTGGATATTGGAGGGGGGTGTGTGTCAGAAATTTGCCTTTTTCCTTCATGGTCTCTTGCTTCAGCTCACAAAAGACAAGGATCTCACAATCCAAGCACTTTGTTAATAAATGGCTCTAAGGCCTAGACACTTTATGACCTCAGGTTACTTGGAAGAAGAAAGGTGAAAATCCCAGAAAAAAAGGTTGCTCTTGACTCTTCACATACCAACTGGTATCAAGAGTCAGCATCAATCAGCAAGGAGTCCTACTTCCATCATCAATTCATTCACATTTTCAGAGCATTCAGAGCTTAGCGGGCACACCCGACCTCACAGGTGTTTGTTCCATGGCTCCGAGTCCTTTATGTCATTGCATCAATACCGTACCAAAGAAAATGCTGTGCAGGCGAGCGTCTTCACACTGGCCAGCTCGCTGAGGTCCGTGGAAGCTCTTGCAGGCGGAGTCAGCCAGGGATGCCTTTGCTGGATGCACTGGGATCTAACAAACCTGTTGAGAATTCAGATTATTCTGAGTAGTTTGCACAGCTATTGTCAGGAATGAGTCAAACAATTCAAGTAAAAACCCTGAACTGTATTTTCCTAATGAAGAACTTACTGTTTGGGGGTTTTAAGCCACTGGCTAGGAAACTTCTTTAATCATCTTCAGAGCTGCGTACATCAGAGTCTCCACTGACCTCACTGGCAGGTGTCTGCATGTAAACTTCCACCTAGGCTCCACTTTTGACAGTCTTGGGTTTAATCAGTCTCTCCGTGTAAAAACAAAAAATATATATTTTTCTTTCTCTGAGAGAAAGCAATGAGGGTGAAAAATATACCCAGAAAAGTAAAATTACTTTTCCCCTTTAAGACTTCAGTTTGAAGTATTGTTTTGGAGTGGAGAAGCTAGTGGAAAGGAAGTCCCACACTGAATCCACTGCAGGATTTGAGGGAGTGGGATTATCTGAGTAATTTGTGTGGGTGTATGTTTTCCCCGTGCTCCCCTACGAGCTGATTGACTCCCGGCATGTGCTGGCTCTGGGTGGGGAGTGCAGGGGGAGATTTGACTGACTGCTCCTCCACAATGTGCCTCATTGTCTTTTCTTCTTACAGCTGTTTTTATGAGTGTGGGTTTTGAGGGACTGTGTGTGTGGTTTTTTTGTGTGTGAGGAGATTGTGAAAAAAAGATTTGAAGTGCTACGTTTGGGGGAAATCTAAACTCAGCCTCCACGTTCGCATGCTTTGAATTACACACCTAGATGCTTGCCCACTCACTTTGTGTTGGCTACAGTTTTGCTCAGGCAAAAACTCACATGGGAGTATTCAGACTGTCTGCATGTGCAAATTGAAGGATTAGCTACCTAACAATTGGTCCAAAACTACAGAACTGGCAATTTACAGGCTCGGCCAAAATAACTGGTCACCCTCTCTTGGCATCGCATTACTGAAGTCCGAGGAGCTTTGCAGATTTACACTAGCTAAGGATTTGGGCATAGGTGTTTCCTGAGTGAGAAAAATCCAAAGGAAAGAACTACTCCATCCAGGTTATTTTTACAGAGCAGAGTCTACAGAAAGTGGTCACTTTGCCAAAGAAGCAGGCATCACCTCACGGGTGTTTGTGCATGAGCAGTAACATCTTCAGGGAATTCACAGACCTGCGCTGTGAAAAATTTCTACCGCTGCTGCCGAGAAACAGGAACCACTGCAGTTTAATGTCCTTTTTCTTTTCCTAAACAGTGGTAGAAATGGCATTTTTGTACTTGGAAACTTCAGGGCCATACTTTCACCCTACTAATTGCAACTGCATTTGCAGTTGCGGTAAATGGCCACGTCCCTCGTAATTGCGCATGAAGCTACATGTCGTCTGCATGCGCTTCTCCAAACACTGGGGTGTCACTTGACTGCTGCAAGAAATGTGCTTCCTACGCACTTTCCTTGCTTTATTTTCTTTCTTTCTTAACTGATCACACAATGTTGCAACTGTCGGGCAGCCTCTGGGGCTGCCTCCTTTATCCAGGTCTACCGCCATGGTGTCTCCCCTTCCCTCACGCTTCCCACCTTGCTTGGATAACTTGTAGGTACAGGATGGGTTTCTGGAATGGAAATGGTTTAGCAGGACCCGTGATCACTGGAATCTGAGACCTACATTTTAAATGTGTCTATAATGTTACTGTTACTCATTGCTTTGTTTCATTGGGTGTGTCATATGCCATCTTCCCTTAATGAGGAGCTGTTACAAGGCAAGTTTATTCACCCTTGCTGGGTGTTGGAAGATCAAACCACATGGGGTGACAAGATTACAAACACTTTGCTGGAGGGCTGAAAATACTCTGGAATGGGATGAGAGATTTAACGTGTTCACAGAGCCGCAACTTGCCAGTGAGTGGAAGGTGGTATCGTTCCAGAGAGCCAAGGAAACAATAACTGGGCACTGATGAGATGTGTAAGTTACAGGAAATATTAAAATTCAACAAAATCTGCTCTGACACCCAAGCCTCAAATAACGCTTCTAGGGATGGATTAATTATTCAGGCAGAAATCCGCACCCACCCAAGCCTGCTACCTGTGAGTGTGCCAAACCCAACCCAGCACTGCGCCTTCAGATTCACAGCCACCCTTTAAACATTTGTATTATAATTGCCTGGCTCTCTGGAGACACTACTACAGGGGATTGCAATGTGATGTTGCAATGGGAATACTACTGCAAGTAAATCACTAGTTTGGCAGAAGATAATGAGGAGCTGTGTGCTACAAGCTCCTGAGAACATGGACAGAAGAACCAGCTGCATGGGAAGATGAGCAGCCCTGAAGATCCCAGCACAGAGGGAGCAGGGAACAAATCAGCTTCATGAAAAAGCCAACAGGCTGTCCTTGGAGAAAGGCTACAAGGAGAAATGGGTCTTTGCATTCAGGTGCTCAGAATGTCACAACCCCGGCTTCTTTTGGGAGTCCATTTCTGAAAATGCAAGAGAGGACTTCCTATCCAATAAAGAATACTAAAACCCAATCCCCAGCTTCTCTCTATTTCTCTGCCTTGCTTCAGACACACAAACATAGTTATGTATATCTGCAAGGTTAAGCTGTTTCCTTTCTTGGGATTCAAGACAAGATTTTCTCCAAGGTTAGAGTAGAAGGTACCATGTTTAGTTCTTTGCCTTCTTCTGCAGCATGGGAAACAGTCAGCTTCCAAATAGTGCCTACTTTGGTCATTTTACCTAAAAACTGTCAGCTATTCAAGAGATGCAGAGCATCACTCCTGGTCTTTTCCTGGGCCATACTAATGGCTTTTACTGAAGATCTTGTTATAAGGTGTTGAGAAATCATTGAGTACAACTGCGAGCACCGGCGATAGAAATGGTGGAATAAAAATGCACATCTGCCTAATGCTTCCTTGTCTTGCCATAATGCACAGGATTAGATCTGGGCTCCCCACAGTTTGTGGTACAGGTTTTTAAGTTCTGGCCCTGATCTGATCAGATAAGGAGGCTGAGTTGCCCTAAATGGTCTCACAGTGATTTGTGGTAGGAACACAATCAGTTGGCTTTTTTTACAATAACACAAGAACCATGACAACTTGGAAAGGGGAATTCTGCAGTGTCTGCACACAGAGAAGATTTCAACATCAGACGTAACCAAACTCTGGTGAGGAATGAAAGCCAGGGGGGCTGAAGGTCACAGACTGGTGCAGAAGAGGTGAGAGAGACCAGAGAAGGTGGAAGTGGGTTTCTGAGTAATAAAAGGTTTAAACAGGCTAAGATAGCAGGGAACAAGTATGACAAGAAGGGCGTGGGAGACTTCAGGGTGATTTTACCTCAAACTGCAGGATAAAAACATGAGAGGGAACAAAATAAGAGGAAATGTTACCCAGGCTCTAGGGAAAAATAAACCAGAGATCCCTGTAGCAGATTCAATCCCCGTGTCTCTAACAGACTTACCCACACCTCTGCACTTTGGGGAGGTTCAGTCATAAAACAGATTGCACCTTTCCCCTCTGGCCCATTTCTTCTGGAGGAAAAAAAAGTGTGGAAAAGAATGAACTGATAGGAGGAATGAGCTATAAATCATCTCAGCAGAAGTGGAGGGTTGACATAATTTTTCACTTGTATCTTGTTGCTGATAAGAAGGTGATTTCCAAATCAACAGACCTTAATCAGAGAAAGCCTTCAGAAAAATATTGCATGCACAGAGGCAAAGTTTCAGATCTGGAACCTAAGTGTAATTAAAAATGGATCAAGGAATAACATATATGGGTGAAAACCATTGAAGTGGCAGTGTCAGCATTTTAGGGACATTTGTTGGCAAAATATAAATGGGACCAAAAAAAGGAAGGATATGCACAGTCAGTCACCTTAGAGAGATTATTTAATGAAGGGGACTGAGTATGAGGAAGAGCTGGAAGGCATCAAATCAGAGCAGGGAAGGATGGAGTGAAGAGGCCTGTTACCCAGAGATAAACAGGACACTGCAAAGAAGAGATCATGAGGGTATCTACGCAGCTACAGAAAATCATCCTGCCAAGCAGCATTTGCAGTGAGAGCAAGGAAAGTGTGTGTGAGTAGGAGTGCATGAGTGAGATGAATCATTTTCAGAAATAGAGTCCCGTAAGCAGCAGAACCAACGTAGCCCTTGGACGTATAGCTCAAGCCTGACTCGATTTTCTGATGTCTCATAGGGGATGAGCTCACGCAGCAGGTTTAGTGGAAGCACTGACAAAATTACTTTACTGAGCCCAGGCACCTATTTTCTAAAGACTTATAAGCACTTAATATCTTTGAATGCACTGACAAATGGGTTGAAATTGGGTAATAGGTCCAAAAGCTGCTGGAGAGGAAACCGATAGCCAGAAGCAGCCACGCACACGGTGTTGTTACCCTGTGGAACCAGGCTAGCAAAGACTACTTAGGAGCACGTCACCTCCTGTGTGCTGCAATTTCATTCAATAATTAAGATTTTGGTAAGAAAAATCACATGAAAGTGTTGTCAGACTGGAACCCAGGCTCACATTCTAGTTATCTTTTCTACTTTTAACTCTATTTTTTTTTACCTGTGTTTATTTAGTAAACTACTATTCTATTATCTTTTCTAACTCTACTTTTCTTAACTGTATTTATCTAGTAAACTACCCTGTGCAAGTTGAAGCTGATGGGGCTTGCTCCTGGTTCCACTGCTTAGTGCCTTGTGGTCTTGGAGAGCTGGGTTATCCTAACCACATTTGCTTGCTGCGTGAAGTCTCAGCCTGCTGCAACTGGTAGCAGTACAATCAGCTCCATCTGTAATAAAATGACAATTAAAAGACTCTGGGAGGTTTTATTACTTGGTATAGTTGAAACACTTACAGATGCATTAATGAAAGTACTGATCAAAGTTTCAGTAGTATTAATTATGTTTTCAGGCACTACACTACTTCCTACTTTTCAGCAAGGGCCAGGAGGAGAGGCATCAAAGAATTGCCACAATGGTGATTGTCCCCATAACATCACCAGCAGCAGCAGTCAGGAAGTCCTCCTAAAAACTCCGTTTTCCTTTGGGAAAAAAAAACCTGTATCACTAGGCTTGAGTATTTTGAGTAAAGTCTGGAATTGCTGAACATTTTAAGCCACGTCCAATGGTCCAAATTTTTCCAAGGGCTTTTACATTCAGCTGCCACAAGCCAAAAAATCAAGGCCAATGCATTCTTATGGCCTGGGGAATGACCAAGAAAAATGTTTCTAGAAACTTCTAGAAAAAAAAAATACATTTAGCACTGTGACTGAACCCTGAGGAAATTAACCTCCGAAAAGACTGAAAATTAGAGCTCTGCATGGATTTGCCTGCTAATTATTCTATGAAATTGAATGGGCAATCTTAAATAGCCTTTAGACTTAAACATACATTTTCCAATCCATTATCTGCATCTCATCTACATGAAAGTAATACCCTAAATATAGAGTGCTGAACAATTGTAAAGGAAGGCAAAGTCCCTGTCCAGAGAAATTCTGAATCAGTGCAAATATAAAAGGGAGGAAAGGGGTAAAATAAGCAAGGAAATGAGCATTACTAGAGCAGGCAGATGGCCGAGCTGGGTAGAAAGGGATTTCTCTTCCTGCAGAATAGTTGAGAATTTTAAAATGTTCCCAAACCACACTCAGAAGAAGCCAAATCTTTTCAATGTGTTTTGTTGAAACTATTAAAAAAAGCAAATATCTAAGCAGTTTGGTTTTCAGCAACATCAAAAAATAATCCCCAAACTGAAAGAACAATTTGAAAATACTGGAAATATCCAGAAGCTGGCTGCTTTCTGCTTTGGGGTTTGTTTGTTTTTAAGCAAGTAGCTGAAAGGTTCTTCCAAAGGAATGGAAAAAGTGATTTTTTATTTTTTTTTTTTTACCTTTCCAAAATATTTTGTGGTGAAATACTTGTGATTTTCTGCTCACCATCCTTCTGAATCAAATTGTCGGAGCAGTGACCCCCACCTTCTGGGAGCTCCAAGCTGTAAGAGTGCCATGACTCAAGAGATGTCGCAGTTCTTCGTTTTGCAGAGGGGTAGCAAGATGTGACATCTGGGACTTGAGAAGATGAACTACTGCTGTTCTGAAGAGGGAAAGATGGGTCCTTCACTGTGCTCCCTCTTTCCCATGGGATAGACTCCTACAGGATGTCCTCAGCAGTTGCTAAGGTAGCCCATGAAGGAAGGCAGTTTGCTCAGCTGGTGCTTAACCCTTGGCCAGAGAACATCAGGACACAGTGTCAAATCCTGCGTTCATCAACGTGGGATGCAGCAACTGCTCTGCACCCATCCTCTGGAGGACTGCTGCAAAGAAGCCTCTCAGTAGAAGGGAACAACTAGAAGAGCTGCCGGGAGCAGTACGTGGGTGCTGCTGGTGGTGTGTACCTTCTCTCAGAAAATAATGTTCAGCTTTCTGCTGCCTTGGCAGGCCTTTTCTGGCTGCATCCAGGCCTCCACTCTCCATTAGCATCCCTGGCAACTCCAGGCCAGCGCAGTGCAATGTCCTGTACTTACAACTGACTTTGAAGCTCTGTGCCAAGTTTCAAGCAAAGCAGTAGAATTTTTTTTTTTTTTTTTCATCTAAGTGTGGTCAGCCATGTGCATTGCCTAGATCAAGAAAAGCCTCTATTTTTTATTCTGCAGGTGCACTGGGGAAAGGCCATGTGCTTTTTGACACTCGTATATGTGGAAGGGCTGGCCCTGTGCCTCTGCTGAGCACCGTGTCTTTTCATCAGGCACGAGGGCAAGCAAGGACAGGCACGTAACAAGCAGGGGCACAGGCAAGTAGACACCCAAAGAAGCAGAGCTGATGCATTTAGCATTTACTTGGGGTTAGTAACTGAGCACAAAATCTGCAAACCCACCCAGCTGTCAGACAATCCTTAATTTTTCTACCTTGTCAGGCACAGGGAAAGTATTCTTCTTCAGTAATGAACAAAATAAAACTGCCATAAGAACCACTGGCTCCTGGAGATTTACCTTTCCAAGTAACCCTTTTTAACTGGTCTATTTGATGTGTTGCCTGTGGAAGGAGATGGGGCTTGGTCTTTAGAAAACTAAAAGAGTGAGATCACTGGGCTTCAGGATAGGGCCTTTATGAATACAGAAGCACTACACTACCCTTGGGTTTCAGATGATGTGGTTCCAGGGCTTAGCTCCAGGAAAGCCCAGGCTGTTTCAGCATCTTCTGCTAAACTGGTAGGACACTCAGCATCTTACCTCAGGATCAGAGCAGTCCTACCTCATCCTGGCAATGCATCGCAGGCTGGTGACGTGACTAATGTCTGTCAACGTTGACAACAGCAGTTTGGTTTTAATTACTTTTTATGATACCTCCCAGCACAATGGCACATATTCTTAGGCAATGCTGCCCTTTATTATGGTAACCAAATCCTTTTTTTGTGTCAAGACCCCATCTGCAGTAAATTACAACTTTGACAAACCTAGAATATTCAAGCTGAAGTTTTTCCATACCAGTCATCTACCAGAACAGAAAATTCAATGAATTAACTGTTTCTCTGATCATCTGAGCAAAGACTTTCGTATACTTTGGTGATAAGCATAGGGATAGGATAGGATGGGACATACAGAAAGTCAATCTTTCATCTACAAAAGTTTGCAGAACAGGGGAACTTGTTAGCTGCTTTGGGACCAAGTGCTGTTTTGACTTGTACAACAGCTTCTCTTCTACAGCAGGTGATGGACACTCACACACAACAAAAAGCTGCCCGCAGCGTAACTCCAGCTGGCAAAGAGTATTTCTTCCATTCCTGAATTGTTTTCACTCAAGTAAGCTGCTGCTCAGCTATGCCTAAAACCTATGAAAGTGGCCAGAGGCACTTCATTGACAGTTATAACAATTCTATAGGATTATTGAACCATCCTCAAGAATTTTAAAGAGAAATGTAGCCACCAGGAGAGATGTATAGAGCAGCTCAAAGTACAAAATAATATGTATTCAGCTCCAGTGCTGAAATCTACCCCCAGTCCATGAGGGACGCTTGTAATAGGCACAAGGAATCTGATATTTGGTGAAAAGGAAACAATCTCTTCATTTATTAATTTTTAGAAAATGTTATGATATTTGTACAAGGCATTATTGGTTTTGCAGCTATAGATCTTGCACTGACTGACTCCTGTGTTTAACTTTCTATATTCTAAATAGGTCCCATTGACTTTCATGAGCCTGCTTGTAAGTAAAGATAACTTAGAGGATCAAAGCCCTATAAACTGTGTCATTAAATTTTAAGAAGTCAGAAGCTGCATGTTCTCTTCCCAGGCTGTACCAGCATCTCCCATGAGTGCTAATGAGACCAGTTCTCGTGTCGCTGTTCTCTGGATATCAAGACACAGATTTTATTTCAGTTTTGATTGCACAGTTGAAAATAAGCAATAAGTCATGAAAATCAGTGTAGGTACACGTGGTAATCAAACTATAGCTGATAAAGTTTATGTACATTTTGGGTACTTGTCTGAAATTCAGTTCTCAATACACATGATGCATCAGGTCTGTACAGTAGGTTAGTAGAGCTCACAGGAATTGATTCGCCGTCTGTTTGTCAATAATCCCAAGAGCCAAAAAAGGACTGCACTGAGACTAACAGACTGATTCAGTTCAAGAATGTGTGGAAAAGATGACTCAGATTTTATCCAGAGTGACTGACTCCTCCAGAACTTGTAGGAGAATTTTCCTGAAAATCAGTCGGGGTTTTACTGATAACAAGGTTTCATGAAGTTGGAAATGAAAAAAGAGAAGTGGGGAGGACTTTGTCTCTCAAGAATCTTTTCAAGCCAGTGCAGAGATACAGGAAAGGAAGAGGGCAAAAATCATCATCTTATTTTCACACATTGCTTTTTTACAGCTATCTTCAAAACAAATAAAACAATGTAAGTTGCTGAAGAACCCCTAGGACAAAGACTGCTCCAGCAGATTATCTTCCACTATACTTAAAGTGGAGGAGGATTTCCAGTGACTCCAGAACTTTCCCCCTCAAACACCCCCGATGTTTATTTCCTCAGAAAAGAGTCCCAGGCTGTGAGGGGTCCTTAGTACATCCCAGCCAGCTTTGCCAGTGTGGGAGGCTGGGGGGCCAGAACTGCAGGGCACAGCTTGGGAACATCCCTGCCCTGCAGCCTCTGTGAGACAGTTCAAAGCACATGGAAAACACCCCATGTCAAACTTCTTGCTTCACTCCCAGGCTTTTTTTTGCAAGAGATCCTCCAAGAGGATCCACTGCTGTGAGTCAGCTCAGCTATCATCTCCTTGAAAAGGCAGAGCTTTCCCTGAAGTCTGGCAGCATTTCTGTACAAGAGGGTTTTATCCGAATAAAGGTGACAGAATGTGCAGGAAGATGAATGGAAAAGCGGTCACTAGAGCAAACTCCTGCCATCAGGCAGCAAATGCTGCTGTTCACTACAAGACAGAGAGTAGAATCAGCACAGGTTCCAGTTAGCACCAAAACCACAGGGGACTCCTTTTGTTGGGGCAAACATCACTGAAAAGGTAGATGGTAAAACAAGCATATCCTGGGCAGGGGAGACCAATAAATTATGCATGAAAAGAATAGGAAGCCTCATAGCCAGGGCAAAGAGAATGCTAATTTGCTTTGCAACCTGATCAAATGGAATGACTGGCCTTGAGGGATGCAGCCATTTTGGGGGTTGATTGCTGGAGTTAATACAGAGCATTAACTTTGCAGCTTTGCTCCAGGCAGAACTTGTCCCAAGTGATCTAAAACTTTCAATGCACTTATTCTATCAGAAGATTTGTGTGTGTGTGTGTGTGTGTGTGTGTGACTGCCTAATTAATGAACTTCTTTTCAATATTAATATGCAGAAAAGTTTACTGCCTTAAGGGTGTGTCAATATATACATTTTTCTGGTTAAAGAAGCTCGCCTTTGGCTATTCTAAAATATAAAAGCTATTAATTAAATTATACAGTGCTTTAGAAAAAAAAGGATCGAATTGCTGAAGTCTTTGGGGAGAATTGCTACGGAATTTATGCCAAATGTCTCGATAAGTTGATATGCTAAAATGAGTAACCCAAAGTATTTTAGTAATGATTTTGCACAAGGCTTCGCCTAAGCCCTCCCACCCATCAAGGAACACTGTCAAGTAATTTCAGCCCAAGTGGAAACAAGAAAAGTCAAATGCACAAACTCCTCCCAAACCTGTTGAGTTGCTCCTTACCCTGCATAAGGACTTGGAGGGACCCAGGAAGCATGGAGCCCTTATGGTGCAAGGCATCACACCAACTCCAGCCAACACTGCTGGTCGTGTGTGGTTGAGCCTCCTCTCCGGTCAGACTGGCTCACCATCCATGCAGCAAACTCCACCCTCGTCTCAGCCCCATGCCTAGAAGAGGCCAAGTGCCATCAGACTGGTCCTTCCCCAGACATTCTCTGGTTGGTGCCTTCAAAGGTTGGCATGGCCCCACCAGGCAAGAACAGGGGTCAGCAGTGTGGGCAGACCTCATCTGAAGCTCAGTCTTCCTTTCAAAGCACACCCTGTCCTCAGGGGCATTCCACACCATGCACCTTGCATCTGGGAGAAACCAACAAGGATGGAGAAGAAGAAATGATATTATTGCTTTGATTTTTACATATGGGAAACAAAGATATTAATGAAAGACAGTTCTCCAAAGCAATTTCCTCATTATTTTTCTTGCCTAAAGAGCTTCAAAACCAATTTTCTACAGGTGATTTCTTTTTTTTTCAAAGGTTATACAGGAAGCCTCTGGAAAAGCCAAAGGCCAAGTGCTGTGTACAAAGCCAGTATTTTAACTGTATCACTATTCTTTCTCCCCAGTGGGTGCCTGTATAAAATGTTTGCCAAATTATCCTTCCCATTCTTAAATCTCCCATAATATATCATATTATCCTTTCCTGCCTGGCAAATCCTGCCATAAACCTCCACCAGAGACTGCTTAACGTAGCTTTGCAGGAGAGTAAAAACCCTTCAGAGAGTCCTCCCAGCCTGTCTGGACCCCAAATTACTGCCTGCATATACTGCATCAAATGCTCCTGAAAAGTGGAAGGAAAGTCTCTCATCTTAATCAGCCTGATGAGCTACAGGGGGAAACAGCTCATGTCCATGGAGCAAGGCTGGAGTGAAGGGCAGCAGCTGGGAGCGTATAAACAGCCCATGTGCCTCTTCTCAGAGTAGGATGCTTGGGAAAAACTGGGTGAGTTTCTTGAGGAAAAATCTTCTGATCAGCAAAAAAAGATAATACTAGAATTTCTTTCTCAATACAGGTGTTTTTTATATCTCGTGTGAGGGGCTTTAATAAGCAAGGGTTAGCTGTTTTCTATGAGGTGATAGAAGTAGTGGTAGGGTACAGAGAGTCTTTGGGGCTCCTTTTGCTGCTTGGAGGGTGCTGAAAGAAAGGTAGGAGAGAAAGTCAGAAAAAGGAAGAATTGTGAAATATGCCTGTTCTTTCTTCCTCGGCTCCCTGTACTTGCAAGACAAATCCCCATAATGTAGGAGATAGGCAGCTGCTCAAGGTAGGATCAGTAAAGTCAAAAAAAAAAAAAAATCATGCTTTATAGATGTTATTTGATCTCTAATAAATACACTGAACATAGGATTTTTGCATGATGCTTTGATCTCAGTGAAGTATATTCTAGCTGGGTTGCTACCACCCCTCTAATGAGCGGTGTTGGAGGCCCTACATAAACAGCGGCTAATAAAAGTGGGGAGGAAGAATGTAAACTCTGACATCCCTGTTCCAAAGTAGGTCAAGCTTCTCCAAAGGCAACAGCTTTGCCTTGTTCCTCCTGGAGCAGCAGGCACCTGTGCAGGATGAAGAGTTAGTGCCGTAGCTGCTCACTGCTGAGGACCAGTCTAGCTGTTACACTGGGAGAGGTGGTACCTCACTGGTGTGAGGCAGCTCAACAGCTTTGTCTGTGTGCACTGCAGAGCAGCTCTGTGTGGCTTAACCGATGACCACGGCTCCAGAGGGAGGGCTCTGGCAGACCAGACTGGGAGCTGCGAAGGACTGAGCAGTTGCTATAGCAGATGCCTTATGGCTGGTACAAACTTCTCCTGGACTTGCTTCCAAAATCCTTAACTGCTTGCAGAAAAGCTAAGTGAAGGTTTTCCTTCTAGGACCAGTGTACAACAGAAATGTATGGAGAAAAGGCTTGCACCTTGCAAGGTTTCAGAGGCCATGCTCTAGCTGTCTTGTATTCGGCTGCAGCTGCTCTCACGTGCTGTCTGGCTCCTTTTTGGCAGTGTGACTGTTCGCGCGTGTACCTCCCTACTGCGAGAGGAACAGACACTGGGCTCTCTGATGATCCCTGACTCAGTGCTAGGCCTTTGGAGAAGCAAGTTGCTTTATCTGAATTGCTTAGAAGAGCCCTTCCACACATAGGCTTTTTAGGACCAGGAACATCTCTGGGTGCCAGGTCTAGTGGAGCCCTGATTCACAGCTGACATCTAAGGTGCTGCAGTCATATTACTCATCAACCTGCTAAAACAGGAAAGGAGGCCTTTACCTGCTGCCAGCTCCTGTATTAACGTGTCCTAAGTGCGCTTTCTTCTTGCTCTTTCAAGTCATGCACACACAAGTTGCTTTACAAAGTGGTCTCTTGTCTAAGCCTCACAAACTTGTTTTACTTATAGCATGTCTTAGATTCTAGCAAGGACTGCCAGAGGGGAAGCAGTGTTACACTGGATTGCACCACAGAAACCACCCAACTTAAGTGGATTACTTTTTTTTGCCATGGGCTGACTTGCTTATGCAGGTTTGCTTTGTTATCAAATGTCTGTTACAACACAGGAAAGACTACAGAGCTGAGCAAGGCCTGTTCTGTGATCTGGATTATCCACTCTCTGCTTCCCTGTGGGAGCTTTATGGAAAGAGTCTTCTGTATTGACCAAAAAAAAAATCCTTGTGCTGAAAAGCCTAACTATGGGAGAGGAGACTGGCAGCATCTCTTTAAAGAGATCTTCTCAGTAGCCTGGAGCAGCTTGAAAGATGCTTTTAGTCCTTCAGCTGGTAAAGGCTCATATATGTTAACTCTGAAAGCTGACCTGCAGACTGTTAGGATCCCTCCAATTCCTTTCATAACTTGTCAGCAGAGTAATAGATGACATTTTGCTTCTGCTTGTTTTCACTTTAGAGTGAATTTTTTAGAATAGAATTAGCGCACCTGAAACTTTCACAGCCTGTCTGCAAGAGATGGGCTGGGATTCAAGGAAGCTCCTTTTAATCCTGTCTTCTGGGTTTGGGGCTTCCCCAGATCTCATTTCCTATTGTAGACTCTGACTCCAAATAGCCTAACACAATAAAAACAGAGGGCTGAGTTTCAGAGGATGCGTTTCAGTGGCAGAGTATCGCAGCTCGATGTTGGGCAAAGGAGTCCAATCTCCTGCTCCACACCTCCCTGTGCCTCCAGAAATTAGGATTTTAGCTCTTAAAATGTGAGCTTTTTGAAAAGCAGTTTAAGGGCTTTTTGCTTCTGCTTTTTTGCCACGTTCATGCAGGCTGGAAACTGTCTTCTCCTAATTAATACTGAAACTCTGGTATATACATATGACTCCAAGGTCTAGGGTTTTAAGAAAAATACCAAGTATCATGAGACTCCTCATAAAATCATGACAGTTAGCTAGCTGAATACACAAAGAGCAGTCTTGTACTTTTTTTTTCTCAAAAGTTACTTCTATATTAAAGTAAGGAATCCTAGAAAGAAAAAGAGCAAAGTGCCCACAAAAGATCCTTGTGTCATGCAGCAAACTTCCTGGAATAAAACTACCAGCTCTGCTCTCCTGAAAAGCAGTAGCCTTTGAAGATGCAGTCTATCCGACAATACACCAGTTTGTAAAGGCATTGGAAACACTTGTTGGAGAAGCCAGAAGCTGCCAGTTGAAAACTGAGGTTTTAAAATGTGAAGGATCAAAATCCATCAACTTTAGACTACTTTCTGTACTACTTCAGACAAAAAAAAAAAAAAAAAAAAAAAAGGAACCCTTACAAAGAGGGTAAAATCAAACGAGGAATCCAGGCTGTGACTGGTTGTGCTCCAGTAATTTTGAAACCTGTTTAAATTTAGAAAGAGGCCGTGAAACTTCTGAGCAAAACTGGTGTTTGTAACTTAAAATGGTGATAAGTTCCACTTTTCATTACAAGCAGATTATTCAGGTTTTTTCAGCATTGGTGTGTCAAGGAATTTGAACCATTATTTTAAACAAGTGTACTTTTGTAAGCTGTGAACTGACTGCGGTGGCGAGGTATGCACGTGCTAGCGAGGACTCTCCCCACGCAGGGACCTGCAACCCCCCCCAGTGCAGCATCGCAGGCGACTGCGTGGGTGAAAAGAAGGGATATTGCCCTGTTTGTTGTCATTTCCAGGGCTACCCTCCTCCATTAACCTGGGACTCTTGGAGAGCTGTTGGATTGTCTTCGGTTGAGTTTGGTTTGGTTTTTCTTCATTGACAGTAACAACTTTTTCAACATCACAGACCTCTGCAGCTAATTTAATCCCAGTCATCCTGCTCCTCCGACTGCTGGGACTGATTTAGAGACAAGGTACTGTGGGGCCAGCCCTCTTCACGAAATCCTTCTTTAAGGAAAAGAGCTGTTAACCCAAATTACTTGGCAGTGCTAGGGAATTCTAGCAGGTAATTTTTGCAGTGCAGTCAGTCAGTCACTCTCAGCCCCCATGGCTGCACTAGTTGCTCTGAATAACTACAGTAGCTCTGATCATGAATTACTGTGATTTGTCAGCTGTAATATAAACCCAGCTAGGGTTTTGATGCTTTTGCCAGCAACTTGTGAAAGAAAATATTTGAGTGAAACTGTCTAAGCCAGGTTGGGTAAAGAAAAGGAGGGGTAAAAAGCCAACCTAACCTGCCCAGATTTATTTCATGTGGTGGTAAAACCAGCCCACTGCCTGGATTTAGACCAGTGGATATATTTAATCTGCTTGAATAACTCCTGATGGGTCTTGGGCTTCTTTCCCCTGGAAATTATAATCCAGTCCTGCATGCCATCTAAATAATGCAATAACCTAGTATAATATCTCTTTTCTTGGAACAATGATACATAACATGGGGGGAGCTGGGGGGGGAAGGAAAGCATGCCTCTGAAAATAAAAAAGAACCTTCTGACGAGCCTTGCTACAGTTTGGACAGCGAGAATTTTTTTCACTGCTGGGGAACAGGGCAATACTGCATGGAGCAGGAGGCAGAGAAGCCACACTGCTTCCCAGGTTTCAGACCCAGCTCTCTCTGCTGAACTGTGCAGAAAACGAATGTCAAAGAGCTATCAATAACCCTTCCTAGATTACTGCTGGAAGAAATGAACAATGTTTTCTGGGTCCAAGTGGGAGTTCTTGAAATTCTTTGATCTTATCTAGTGAAAAAAGTCAGGTAGCTGCAAAGGGAGTGGTAACAATGTTCATTACCACTACATGTATAACTGTATTTATAGCTATATACATATAGAGTTAAATATATAATTACATAGAGAGTTCTATATACATGTAGTTAAATATATATAGTTACATATATTTTTTTCAATAACCTGGGAGTTAGGAAAATTCCTGTTGAAGGTTCTCGCCTTGTAGTGAGACCTTGGAGAAGGATGACCACATTTACCCCTGCGCCTCACAAGAGCCTATTGCAGAATTTGGTCTGTTTTTTTAATGGACTCTCTTATAAACGTGTGTCCTCTAGTAAGAATTTGAAAGGACGGTACTTCAGTGTGCATTCAATTGAGCTTTACTTCCTCCTGCATCTGCATATGCTGTGTGACAAGCAAGCGTGCTGAAGGTTAATTGTTACTCTAGGATATTATGTTCCTTCTCTCTCTTGTTAATTTTGGGGGCAGGGTGGGGAAAGGAAATCCCTGATACTTGAACCTTGCTGCAGATATCTTGATGGTTGCTTAAAACAAATGTTTGTCTCAAAAGAGAAAAGAAAAAAAAAAAAATTAAAAAAAAAAAAAAAAAAAAAAAAAACAAAAAAAAAAAAAAAAAAAAAAAAAAAAAAAAGCCCACAAAGGTATTTCTCCTTTAAAGAAAACTGGGATTACAAAGAGAAGGAAAAGAAAACCCAACAAAAACCAAACCCAAATCTACCAGCTGTTAGAAGTGTTCTTGTAGCTGAAAGAACAGGTCTGCATCAGGAACATCTATTGCTTTTTGTTTGGTTGTTTTAACATCAGCAGAAACTATATTCCTTTACCCCCCCCATCAAAGTCAGAATTCTCTGCGGCTTAAACATAATTTTAAACATGTTTAATAAGATCAGAATTAGCCCAAATAATTCCAAGGATGCGAGAGAAATGATTGAACAAAACTCTCTTTCCGGCTCTCCTGAGGAGAGGAGACCCACGCTCTTCATACTGCCTGCAAACTTCCCAGGCGGGAAGGGAAGCGTAGGACACATGGGTGCAGGGAGAGGGGCTGGCTGGAGCTCTGGGCTGGCCCGTGGCCCCGAGCCGACTGCCCGGCTGCTTCATCCACCAGCACCAAGAGACCCGAACGGTGCAGCGATCTGGGCTTTTATTGGAGGATCCCCAAGGGTATTTCTTGCATGGGCTGTGGAGGACAGGATCCATTTCCACCCCAGCTTAAATGGGTCAGCTCAGCAAGGCAAGCGCAACCCAAGCCCCGGTACTAGCCGTGGGACCACGCAGTGCTCCTGGAAGAGGCAGAGCCATTAGGTTCACATTAAGTGACTGATGAACTGCTTGCAGGTGCCTGGTGGGTTCATTTCAAGCTCCATCCTTTCAATTCTAGCTTCTCTTTTGTCCATGCAGACCACAGGGGAGTGAATACATGAGAATTTCTACCCAATTACACCTCTCTTTAACGGTGTAGGAAACCAGGGAGCTGCTCAATACCTATCTGAAGTAGAAGGAATATTTAGCGTCTAAGAAGATTTATGTCCGTGACCTTCTGGATGTAAGGTGGCAGAGCAGCCCATGCTGTGCTACATCTAATATGCATATTCATGGCTCGTTTATTCATGAATGAAATGACTGGATTAGCAACGGTTTGAAGGACGTTGATCACGGAGTTGAAATACGCTGAAGTTGCTCACGAATTAGAACTCCATCTTTTTTTTTTTGTAATAAATTGGTAACCACTGTAAATCCTTGTGTATCAGGGTTGTTATTGGAAATACTATGTTATATTTTATTGGATTGGAAACATTTCACAGCTATCAACCTGTCAATTATTTTAACACAACACAAGGTTTCTCATGATGATAGATGGTGATTCTAAATAATTTTTATAAAGTATTTCTACTTACCATAGTGTCAGGAAGCCTGCCTGCCTGTGAAATATTGTGATTTTTGAAGCACTCACCTGATAACACTCCTTAATTGTGTAACATTAATATATGTGTCAATCAAATACTTGCAGGCAAATATATGAATTTTTTTTTTTTCCTGAGATTTTTAGAGGGGGGGAAATGAAGATCATAGAAAACTGTTGGCAGCGTATGAAGGAAGAAGCAACGCCAGACTCGTAACCAATCATGAAAATGCATGTTACAAGGAATAAAGAAAAGATGAACCCTCTTCACTAATGAACTCTACTTTTATTCAGAATGAAGATGTCTTCCAGCAACATATTTTTTCTTTCTCTCTTTCTCCCCACTTCTAACACACTGAGTGAAAACAAAAAAGTCCAGTTTTACATGTCTTGAGCAGATTCAAACATCCATGAATAAATAAGGTGCTAGACGTTAGATATGTGCTATTTAAGTTTCAAAGTCCTTTGCAGAGATTAGTAAAAGATATTAGTTCACCTCTCAGAAATTAAAATTAATTCACGTGGAGGCTGCTCTAACCAAGATCATGCCACGGGTTAGAAGCAGAGATGGGTCTGGTATCCTACGGAGTGTATGAAGTGGTACAGCAACATCCCGAAATATCTGGGAGATCAAATACATCAGTTTTAAGTGTGCTGGATCTGCCAGCGTACCTGTTTCAGGAGAGTTCCCAGTTTCCATCAGAGTGTGGCCCAGGAGGCCAACTCTGCCACCACTCCTGAGCAGTCTCCGTCTGAGAACACTGACCAGTCTGAATACCTGTGGCAAGGCTGGACTCTAGGTGGTCTGGTACTTATCCCTATTTATACACCACACAGCCTTTTCCAGCCATTAAACTGATTTTATGTGTGCAAGCCTGTTTCAGCAATTAGAGCAAAAAATCTTTATAGCTCTTTTGGTTTGAATTGGGCTGGTTTCAAACCCAGGTACTAAAACGGATAAAATTATCTTGAAAAGCAAAGGAATTACACTGTACTCTGAGCTCCTCTGCATCATATTATGAAAGACACAAAGATAATATTTGTATAAATTAAAGCTATTGGAGACGTATGGTATTTCAGTTTCTACTTCATTAAGTTGTCCTCCAGCCCTGAACATCCCTAGATGTATTCTGAAGCACTTTTCTATTTTAAATTTAATCTACCCTGCTGCAGAATGAAAGCTTAAAAGGATATTGCCTCTTTAAATTAAATGTGGAAAAAAATAACAATGGTGGAATTCTTGCTGAAGTGAATGCAATCTATTATATAAGTTCTAGGATTCATAATATTTTCATATGTCCATCAGCCGCCCTGCTAGTTCAGCAGTATATTTCTTCACCGTTTCACTATCACCACAATTACATTTTTTTTCATTGATTGTAAGACCGGAAGAAACCACTGTGACCATCTAATCTGATTGCACATGTACAATAAACCATAGGACATGTCTGGATTAATTCCTAATTTGATTAAAAAGACTCTTGGAAAAAAAATCCAATCTTTTCCCTGCAATTTCCAAGCAAGGGAATATACCTTTGCAACCCCTCCTGAGCTGTTCCAATCACCAATTATTTTAGCTTTATCATTATAAAAAAAGTGTTCTCTTTTTTGAGCTGGGAATTCTGTCATCTTCTGATTTGTAGATATTGGATCCTTCCTCTGGGGGATTTTTTTTCTTTGTGTCGACTTGATGGCAACCAACTGCTGCTTCTCATTGGTGGTGAAAATACCAGGACACTGATATTTTCACTTGTTGTCCTCATGGCTTTTCTACGAGCCCTATGACCAGCTAACCAACCATGCCATCCATGCTAGCTAGGAAGAAATAAAGGAATGATTTCATTCATGCTCTCCTGGGGATTATCCACCCCATTCAGCTCTATATTGGCATCGGCCACTCTGTCATGTACAGAATCTCCTTAGGCATCCAAAGCTCTCCTTTCAGACAGAGGCCCCAGCTCTGGCTGCTTGCCTAGGGGGCAAGAGACAGGGATCAGGTTGGCTACTGCACCCAAAGGTGCAAGCACCCGTTCCCAGAGGTACCTGGCACCGTTACTCTCCTGCCCTGCTCTATCAGAGCTGTTCTGCTTTGTGCAGAATAACTTGGGCCAGCGGGAAGGAAAGAGATTGCAGACAAGCATGTATAGGCGAATGGGTAGGGCATTACATACGCACTCAGTGCATCAATCCTGCCATGACATCAGGTAGATCTGATGGGAATGCTCTGAGAACACCTTAGCAAATTGAGCCTTAAGCTGGGAGAGGTTGAATAGTATCTTGTTTTCGTGTGTGTGAATTAGGCTTAAGCCTGAGATAGGCAGCAAGCTGCTTCTGGCCATCCCAGGAGCAGAACTTCAACGGCCTGAAGAACTTTGCTGCTAATACTGCAGGTGCCTCAGGCCCATAAGCTTGAGGAACAGTCTGGTGGAGATTTTGAGGATATAAACAGAACAATTAGTGTTTCTAGTTCCCATAGTAGGTGTTCAACTTCTTGTGTGTTTCTGGGTCATCAGGTCCTTGAAGAACAGGGGGTGGGGTGTACTGCAAAACATCTTGAAGTTATTGTCCTGCTGGTAGAAGAGAGTTGCTTTGGAGATGGGTAAGTTTCTAGAAATAGAAATAGCAGAATGTGGGTGGAACAGACACCCAGAGAGGTGGTAGGATCTCCACCCCTGGAGGTTTTCAAGACTTGCTGAAGCAAAGACACAGCTGACCTGATCTAGTGTTGGCAACAGTCCTGCTTTTAGTGGGAGGCTGGATGAGAGACCTCCAGAGCTCCTCTCCAGCCAACATTTCTATCATAAGGGAGTATGGAGAGACGTAGTCAGGGAGGGTTTTCTGTAGTCATCTTGGAGTCATCAGCAGGTTCCCCAGTGGGAAGCAGCTCCTCCCACACTCCAGCTACAAGAGTGAGCTCTTGGGGGTGTTCTCAGTGAGAGTGTCCTGGGAAGAGGCAAGTGCAGTCTGGGGAGGAGGAATTAAACTGTGTCACCGATAACAGCAATTAGGGAGTCCAAATGAGATTTCAAGGAAAAAGAATTAAATCTATAGGGTACATTAGTTAATTAAAACAGAAGCATCATCTTTGGGCCTTTTTCATTCACAGAAAGCTTCTGTTTCCTGCTAAAGGCATGTTGAACTGGTGACAGTAGCTCAAGACAACTGTGATTGCTTTTGGAATAAAGAAGTTAGTTCAGAAGAGGAACAAACACACCCCTTCCCTGGAGTCCCAAGTTCTTGGCTGGAGGAGCTCCCAGCCCTGCTGTACTGCATGTTCAGGGTGGAGCAAAGTGAATCAAGCAAAGGCAGATACTGATTATAGCTTAATTGCTGCTGCAGTGCATCTTTTTCCCGTGTTCAGCTGCCTCCTGGCAGGAGGCACCTAACCCTCCATGGAGTCTGGGGTGAACCTCAAGTCCCAACAAAGTCCAATGGCCAAATCCCATGGACTCTTCTGCCAGGAATGGGGTGACTGTAGCAGACTTCGGGTAGATTGCTGCTAGAGCTGCTGGGTAACAAAGCACAAGGCTAGAAATAGCTTTGCATTCAAAGGTTTGGGATTTTGTTCTGTTTCTAATTGGAGGAGGGGTTTTCCCTCACTTAATGAAAAAGGCCTTTTCCTCGCAATAACCAAGAAAGGAGGCTGCAGCACTTGGCAAACAAACTTTTATTAAGTGCATTTGCTGGAAGTGTTTATCCTTTGCTCTTGACAACTATCTTGACTATAGTAAGCATTGCACTGTGTTCTAGCTTGCATAATTCTGACATGGGAGCAAAGTCCTTACAGGGGAGTTGTTAGTGTCTTTCCTAGGGCCTTTTTTTTTTTTTCCTTTGTAATATCTGTCACTTGTTGTAATCAGAGGCAATACCTTGTTTGGGAAAGTATTTTCCTGCTCTCCAGGGATTTTCTCTCTCCTCTGGTTGATTTTAGAAGAAGGAGAACATCTTTGCAGGGAGCGGAGGGGGGAACTCCACAAGCAGTGAAATCACCGCTACCTTCCATGAGGGCTGGCAGATGTTCAACAAGGGGTTCTCTGCCTTCCTCCAAAACTCCCCTTCTGCAGCTTGTTGCCTGGAAACCCTCTGCTTCTTCCTCTTTCACATTTAATTACTGCAAATTGCCGAAAACTTTATCTAAACTCCTATCAGGCAGACAAATCACTGTTTGATCAGGGGAGATAACTGGACCTAAGTGATTCCAAAAGTTGATCTGTGTTTACTTTGAGTTTTTGGAGGTTTTTTTTTTTCCTTTACTGTTGGGATTCAACCCAACATTTCCCAAGCTCAGTAACAGGAATCTGGGCTAATTCAGGAATGCCCTTGCTCTCTGATTTTATATATGACTAGAAGATGAGAAAGGAGGTAGACAGAGATTAGCATAAGAGCCTGGTTAAATGCATAGGAATGGGTACTATCAGGTCTAGGCAAATGGGTGGCAGCTAAACAGATGGTGGTTGTTCTCTAGCCCCTGTGAAGTGGTGCTGGTGGTGGGGTTATCCTTGCAGATGGATGTCTCCATTACAGCTTGACTTCCCTTCTGGAAGCCTCCATAGAAAGGCAGTTAAATGTAATCCATATGGGGAAGAATTTACTCTTTGCCCCCAGCCTCTGTCTTTGCAGGCTGGAGGTAGGGATGACGCATTGCGTGTGGAGAGAGCCAGAGGGCAATAACCCGTCATCTTGGTGCCATGCTAATTCTGTGGTTAAATAAGAGGGTGTCGCACGGCGGTGGTGTCGGTGCTGGCACAGGTCCCTGACACTGAGGTTGCATCCACACGGGTGTGGTTTTATGGCACTCTGATTCCCAGAGCAGAACCTGCTGCCCTGCACCCATTTCTTATGCAGAGCAGGAGACGTGCAAAGATCCACCCCAGTGAGATGGGAACACCTATGACAGGAACAGCAAAACGAAGTATCTGCAAACTTCCCTTCCCACCTACTCACACAAGGAAGTCAAATGAGAAAATGAAAGCAGACAGGGGGATGAGCCCCAGAGTTTGATTCTGCTTCTCCTTTATGAAAGAGTATCATTAAAGGCCATCAGACACCAGCTCTGGGCATCATTTGCAGGCTGCCTCCGAAGGAAGGAGCTGGGGGTCTCCAAGACTGCCTTGGGTTGGAGAAGAGGCTGCCTCGTGAACCTCTCAGGAATAAATCACTCTGTCATGACTGGAGTCTCCAATATACAGTACCAGGACAAAGCAGAAAGACTAAATCACCCAGATGACTTCTAGCAAGAATAGTCTGCCTCAGGTTAAGAATGCAGGCAAACCTGACCTGAGGGCTAGATGCCCTCAGGGCTTGCTTTTATTATTGTTTTTTTCCCTCTGACAAACAGCTGACTGATGATTCTGCCACTACCCAGGTTTCATTGCCTCTGCAAAGAGCTACAGAGACACCAAAGAGTTAACCCCCGCTGGAGCCAAGGCACCAACTGACCAGAATCAGGCTTTTCTCCCCTGCTTGGGAGAATCCCTTCTCCCATATAATTTTGCACACTCGCAGCTATCACAGTTAACAGGTTGTTTGTCTTTCAGTGGATCGGAGGGAGTCTGTGTAAACCTCCATGCAACTGACTTTAATTACCTGCCAAACCTGCACCAGGGCATAAGCCCACATACTGTATGTGACATTACCAGTAGAGCAAGTACTGGAATGCAGGGGCTAGAATAATTTGACAGCTAACATAAAGCACCGTGATTTATATTTTGGTTATATTGAGATTTTTTCCCCCCTCTTTGAGCACTCATATAAATATTTACTTGGATCCTAGGACCTTGCTTAACCCTCACAGTGCCATGTTTTATCTTCTTCCTTTTTTCTTTTTTCCTGATATTTTTGTTTTTCAGCAGCTACTCCAGAAATGCCTTTCATTTTAAAACACTGAAGATTTAAACCAAAATAACTTCACCTTTAAACTGTTTCATCTGTAAACAATGTGGTGCAGTAATCTTGATATATTTACTGTAGTGTTCAATTGAAAACAGATTATGGAGAAGCGCTTCTTTTAAAAGATACAAGATTTATTTCATAGAAGCATTGGTTATAGATTCTGGAGCAGACAACAGCTGATACCTCTGCTATGTTTTAAATTTTATCCAAACTATTTCATTAGTTATTGAGCTGAGTAACATGACCATAAAATCTGTTTATTTCAAATTTAAACTTACCTGCTGCTTAATGTTACCAGGAAAGGGTTCTTTTCTTTTGTGTCACCTCATGGTTTAAGTCTGCACTCAGGAGGACAAAAATCACTACCAGAGAGATTTAGTAATGCTGCAAATCAGAAAGCCATAGACATTTTTTATTATTACTGTTAATTATCGTGATTCCTTTCTGTGCGTCCAACTTACGCATGAGTCACTTATTACGTAGCCCCAGAGGCTCATAGATATTTGCTTAATACCATGCTCTTTTGTGTGCCTGACTTGAGACAAGTGAGGACCTAGAAACACCCTTCCAAATCCATTTTCTACTAACATCCTTGATACTCTTTTTATCCATCTGTAGAGTGGGTTAACCTGGCAGTCCACAAAACTAGTGCTGGACCTCATGAATCTGTGCTCTTCCAATCCTTGAGATGAGCACGTGCTCTCGCAGACCAGTGTAGCATTGTCACTGCAATACCCAGAATAAAATGCTTGATCCACAGGTCAAGGCTGACATGAAAATAAGGATGGCCTATGTCAAAAGGAGTTTAGCAGTTCTCTTTTCTGGTGTCCTGAATCTACTCTGTGTTTATCAGCCTGAGCAACCCCACGGAATGGCTCAGTGCTAGAGCTGATTGTAGCAATGCAATAGCACTAACATGACACATGGAGCTCAACGTTGTTGGACAATAAGCAATAAGAAATGCATGAGTCGAGGTCTGAGACTCAAAACCCTTTTGCCTGTAATTGTTGAGTACCTTAAATAAGAGGAAAATGCAGATCCAGAGAGCTGTGAAGGCCAGTGTTAGCTGTGAGGGTTGGTGTTAGCTCAGAGACTTGTTTATAATTAAATGTTCCCTTTCTCGTGTTTGTAGAGGCTTTAGGTAATAAGTACACTGCAGCATAAGAGCAAGGAAGAAGCAGTTAGCAGAAGTCCAAGGTGCAGGTTTATTGCCCTATGTAATTTCTTTTCTGAAGAGGCCCTCTGAACCAGCAGGAAAGTTTCTGCTCCATTCAGTATCAAATAAAACAGGACCCATAAAATCACAGGATTAGAGGGGCTTGTGCTGCCTTCCCCCCGTCCCCATCCCCTGGCAATCAGTGATCTTGCCTTCTGCTTCCAGCTGCAATGGCAGGAGAAGAGGCAGCACAGTCCAGAGGGACTTGTCAGACTGAGCCCTGCCATCAGGCTGTGGCTCACCTTGGTCAGGTCACCACACCCCACAGTGCCTCGGTTTCCCCAGCTGCAGAAGGTCAGTGGCCTCCTTTAATAAATTGCCAGAACTTGTACTGAAGGAGGAGTAATTTTTGTTTATTTTTATGAATGCAGATTTTGGATGCTTGACAGTACCACGCTTATTTCAGAAAAAAAAAACTGTACTGAACACAATGCCCTTGTCAGTGAGTGTTTAATACCCTTTACAAAGCCAGGAGCACCTTTCTGGAAACAAATGAAGCCTCATTAGTGGGAAGTCCAGGCCAGAGCAGAATCAGATCTCTGTATTTTATCGGTAGGAGGTGACAGGCTTCAAGAGTCGAATACAGGCACAAATATACACACGTATATTTGCCATACATATGCATTATTGCCATACCGAATACAAACAACCAAGTTTAGAAATACTCCCACCTCTGCAGTTGTGTGGACATGTCCTGGTGTCTCCTAGTGCTGCAGTGAGCACAGGAGTCTGCAAAGAGAGTTCAGTTAACAGAACGGTGTATTAGAGCTGCACGGTGACATTGTCAGCGGCGGAGTTTTCTCCGATACAAACCTTTGCCCACTGCCTCCAAGAAGGAGGAAGCAGGGAGGAGAAAGAAGTTTGAGATGTTTCTTTAAAGAAAGCACTAAACTTGGTAAAAGGACACAGCTTTCCTACCTTGCTCTCTGCCCCTCATGCCTCAGGATATCATAAATTTTTGATACCAATAAAACAGAATTTTTGATGAGATGCTATTTTGAATTAAAGCAACTTTACATGCAAAGATTGCATAATAGGAAGTAAAATTGAATTTTGCCTCAGAACAAGTTCTTATTATTAATTTAAGTGTTTTTTATATATTTTAGCAGCAGCTTATCATTCTATATATTTAATTTCTTTCAAGTGAGAACACTTAGCATTGGTTTCCTTATCTAAACAAATCTTTTAAGAGAACACATGTAGAAAGTGGAAATGCAGTGTTTTGAATCTGTGCCTTAAGACAAACAGTGAAACTTTAAAAGGGGAAATAAAACATGGCAGAGGACAACTATCTCTAAAACCTGAGAGGAGGCTCCATGGGACAGGAAAACATGTCACTTTCTTTATGTGGAATGTTTTTTCCCCCCTCTTTACTGCAGTGTTTATTCTAACCATATTGTGACCAACCCATAAATACAATAAGCCCCCGCTGGAGCAATTGTTTAAGGCAAAGGATTTGCAGTACCTTAGGTCTCAAGCACGCCCCAATCCACTTCTAACACTTCCAACACTTCCACACACCGCAACACACAGGACCAGCTCACAGATAGAAATGGTCTCTTCCCTGTCATGGATACCAGAGCAAGAAAACATTTTGCAGTACCTCATGCTGCGTTCAGAATTCACTACCGAAAGACACCATTTAAGAAAATCAAAAAAAGGCAGCACTTGAAAGCTTCTCCCCCCACTCCATTCTTCGTGCATAAACCAGAAGTCCAGTGTGGGATCCTATCAGTCCACTGCATGCTACATTACTGAACATGCTAGGCAGGATTACGCAATAAGCTATTTAGAGAGTGTGTGTGTGTGCACACATAATTTTAGATTTACTGTAACCTTAATGGAGTGAAACATAATGATTATTAAAAAAAAAAAAACAAAAACAAAAACAAACCAAAAAAACTGAAACTTGTCCAAATAAGGAATAAAATAGCTTTTTCCTTCTCGATGGTGGGGAATTGCTCTTTCAACACTATAAGGAGGAGATCAAATCAAAACTTGAAATTTAGAAAAAGAGAAGAGAGACAGCCCTGGAGCCGGAGCAGCGGCAGGAAGGATGCTGGCAGCTGGGGGGTGCGGAGCCGATCCGCGCCGCGCTCGCTGCCGCGGGCACCGGGCAAGGGCCGCTCCGCAGCCCCGCGGAACTCAGCGCGCTCCCTGGCCCCGCGGAGGATCCAGGAGGGGCTCTCCCGAGCGCTGGGGATGTGTTATCTCTCCTCCCCGAAATACGACACCCGCAGCCCCGAAGAGCTTCCCTGACCTTGGTTTGTCAATCACTGGCACCAACCAGCCTGCCAGAGCCAGGCGGGCACTGTGCCAGACAGAAGGAAGAGAGAAGAGAAGAGAAGAGAAGAGAAGAGAAGAGAAGAGAAGAGA